>OY744515.1:241675607-241680607 GCA_963556195.1 Sepiola atlantica | reverse complement strand
AAACCCAATGGAAAATATTTGGGCTATAATATCTCGTGCATTAGTTAGAAAAACTTTTTCCAACAAAGAAAAATTATGGGAAGCAGTACAAAGAGAATGGAATAACATCTCCTCTTCACAGTGCTCCAAGTTGGTTGAGAGCATGATAAAAAGAATTGATCTTTTAAAAAGATCTAAGGGCAATTCCATTCCATACTAAGTTTTTATTAAAGTAAATATCTTGCTCTTTATATTTTTTACTCATTTTCGTTTATTATTTAATTGCATTTTGTGTAATGCAGCTTTTTGTGCAATAAATTGTAAATTTCTTTCCTGGCCCATTTTTTTTGTTCATGAGTGTATATATATATATATATATATATATGTGTGTGTGTGTGTGTGTGTGTGTATACAAATAACAGTCGTATACTTCTTCTTATGGAGTCTGCGTGACAGAACGTTTTACCAGATTCCCAGTGCATTTCACCTATTTATAATAGATGTTGCAAATGATTTGAATCATTGCAAATGTTGTTAACCATTAATTCTGCACTGATACCAACAGTTGGCTCTATTTGATATTTAAGAGCTTATAAGCCTTCCGCATGATTCCAGTATTCGAGTATGTCGCCCCTTCTCTTTAGTTCTTTTCTCTTCCTCTATTCTTCACAAAGTTTTAGTCTGTTTATAACGACAATTGTGCTCCCACGCGTTTCTTTGTTATGGTGAGGGGGACAGATTATAATATTTTTTGTACCAATTTACAATTAGGAATTTAAGTTTTTATAGATCAGCGTAATGTTATTTTCTATATATTGGTTTTGGCTGTTTTTATGAAGTAAATTTATTATTTTGCAGGTTTTTCCTGGCGTCAAGTCATTTCTCCTTTGGGTGGATTTCTCGGCTTTATATTTTCACCTCCCACCTTATTTGTATATTTTCTGCATTTTCTTGCATAGTTCTCAGTGGGCCACCTTTCCGAGCTAATCATGTCTTATAGTATAGTGTATTTGCGCTAGTTTGATGCATTCACTTATGTGGTTTACTGTTAAATCTGCATTAACACTTTCACCGGGTATTGTCTATCTTTGTCATAATGTAGTTGGTTGTGATCGCATTTTAAGTGCGGCTTTCAATGACGATCTTATAACGTTATTTAGCTGCTCAATCCGTAGCCATGTGTATGTGCTTTCCTGTGCTATTTGTTTGCTCATTCTCATAAACCGTTTTGTGGGGGAGGTAATAAACCTTTCACTTTGTGTGTTATATATTGTTCTATTGTTATTAGTAGTAGTATTATTAATAAAAGGAGTAGTAGTCATCGTCGTCGAAGTAGTAGTAGTATCAAAACGAAATAGAGCGATTAATTTCAAACAGCAATATAAAGCATATTTGGTTATATATGTTGACTTCAAACTTACGAACTTCGAACGCGTATAAATATTTTTTATTGTCAAATCATATGTTCACCATTTGAAAAATAGGTGACGGTGGGCGGGCCAAGTTCGAATCCAGTCGATTCCATAAAATCACTTTCAATTAGGGATGTTCGCAACTACTACGTGGTCCCTCCTGCAAGAATTCTGACAACAGAATCGAACCGATACCATTCCGATTAATACGATTTTACTTTTTTTACCATTTGAATATGATGAAACGTCACTGTGTTAATATTGTAAAGTTTTGAACAATTTCTGGCCACATAAATTGACATTTCCACAAAATACAAGTCATTTACTTGCAAAATTCTAGTTCTCAGATAAACTTTCGATACGTGATACGTATAATTTGTAATGGTCCTGGCAAGCATTCATAAGAGTAGTCGTTAGATTTTTATAAGTAGAAACATCTCCAAGTATAAATTTCAGTAAGAATATTTACATTATGAACTCAAACAGGGGTATACTATGTGTGAGTAGCTCAACACCCGTGATTTTATGTAAAAGAAACGTAGTTAATATGTATTACCGACATATTCAAATATAATTACGTGTGTTATTTTCCACTGTGTATTTTCATATGTCCTTGAATTCAAGTTCTATATATATGCAAGATAGACATTACAGCAATTATTGCTGACAGACGAATGATCAAGCGAATACAACTATACGACAAGTACATATACATTTTTTGCGGATGTAAGAACGTTTATCTGAAAAGTTACAAGAAGACATTTTACTTGAATCATAGTTTTAGCATAAATGTGAACATTTCCGTCAAACTCACGGAATTATTCATGAACCCGTTTCTGTTATCTCATCTTGTTATGCAATTCCTTATATATGCTGAATGAATGCACTCTATTTTGCTTTGTATCAGTTTTGGAGCCACCAACACATGTTCTTTAATATTGTAAGCATCAGGGCAGACACAATCCATTATTCTGGAGATATGTATGTTTATGTGGTGAAACCAATTCTTGAAATGTTCAAGTTATCCTAAATAATTGGGATTAATATACTTATTTTGTTTACCATATAGTCTTAGTTAGCTAGGAACATTTATGCTCTATTGGAACTATGCATGAGACAAACTGCCCGGTTAGCTTAATGATTTTCGATGTAATGAAACACAAATAGTTAATTGAAGCTTAACTGCCACCAGTTTATCTTATAATACTACTATGGTTTACTTATATATTTCGACTGTTCGGGTAAAAATGAAGCATACATTATGCGTACTATGTTATCTCATAATATAAGTGCTATAATATATTAAACAGTAAAATGTATATATATATATATATATATATATATATATATACATATAGTCTAATCCTTACCTGTGGTGATGAAATATATAAGCCTATGTGTAACTTACCTGCCATATATATATATATGTAAGTACATATATATGTATAAATATATATATATATATATATACATATATCTTGCACATATATATATGTAAGTATATATATATATATAAGTACATATATATATATATAAGTACATATATATATATATATATGGAAGTACATATATATGTAAGTACATATATATATATGTACATATATATATGTAAGTACATATATATATGTACATATATATATGTAAGTACATATATATATGTACATATATATATGTAAGTACATATATATATATAAGTACATATATATATATATAAGTATATATATATATATGTAAGTACATATATATATGTATATATGTAAGTACATATATATATGTATGTACATATATATATATATATATGTAAGTACATATATATATATATATGTAAGTACATATATATATATATATATATATATGTAAGTACATATATATATATATATATGTAAGTGCATATATATATATATATGTAAGTGCATATATATATATACATATATATATATATGTAAGTACATATATATATGCAAGTACATATATATATATATATATGTGTATGAGTACATATATATATATGCACATATATATATATATGTGTATGAGTACATATATATATATATATGCACATATATATATATATATATATGTATGAGTACATATATATATATATATGCATATATATATATATATATGTGTATGAGTACATATATATATATATATGCATATATATATATATATATATGTGTATGAGTACATATATATATATATATATGTACATATATATATATGTGTATGAGTACATATATATATATATATGTACATATATATATGTGTATGAGTACATATATATATATGTACATATATATATATATGTGTATGAGTACATATATATATATGTACATATATATGTGTGTATGAGTACATATATATATATGTACATATATATATATGTGTGTATGAGTACATATATGTATGTACATATATATATATATATGTAAGTACATATATATATATGTAAGTACATATGTAAGTACATATATATATATATATATAAGTACATATATATATATATATATGTAAGTAAGTACAAATATATATATATATGTAAGTACATATACATGTATATATCTAAGTACAAATATATATATATATATATGTAAGTACATGTATATATATATATATGTATGTACATATATACAGGGTGTCCCAAAATAATGTATACACCCTTTGAATTGTTATAACTCGTTCAAATTACTGATTTTTATTTGCAAGATTGATACACAAACAGAAGAGTAAGAATCTACACGGAAAAATACTGACAGTAAAATTAACAAAAACATAGAAACTTAACTTTTAACAAAGATAAAGGCTATTTAGGATAATTTCAGAATGTTCATAAAATGAACCCTCACCCTAACCCCAACCCGTTCTGCTCAATACACTTTCCATATAGTGAAGACGTTAAGAATTGTACCTACAAACGTCCTGCAACATTTACTCCTTGGGCACATTCTACTACAATTGCTACTCCCATTTGTTTGCAATTGCTTCAGGTTTCTTGCTTTAAACATTGTAGCCTTTACGTTTATTAAAAGTTAATTTTCTATGGTTTTGTTAATTTTAGTGTCAGTATTTTTGAATGTTTATTCTTACTCTTCTACTGTTCTATCAACCTTGTGTGCAAGTCAAAATCAGTAAATTGAACGAATTATACGATTCAAAGAGTGTATACATTATTTTGGGACACCCTGTATATATATGTATGTACATATATATATATGTAAGTACATATACATATATATATATGTGTAAGTACACCTATATATATATATATATATGTATAAGTACATATATATATATATATGTATAACTACATATATATATATGTATAAGTACATATATATATATATATGTATGTACATACATATATATATATATATGTATGCACATATATATATATATGTATGCACATATATATATATATATATATATATATATATATATATATATATATATATGTATGTATGTACATATATATATGTATGTACATATATATATGTATGTACATATATATATATATATATTAAAGAATTAACCTAATCCTTATACTGCGTGGTACAGTAAATTTACTAATCGTAACCAGCCTAGTGTTCAATACATTGTCACTTGAAGTTT
>OY744515.1:241658107-241670607 GCA_963556195.1 Sepiola atlantica | reverse complement strand
TATTGATACTATTGTCACTGCGACTATCGTAGGTACTATTGGCTTTATTATTATTATTGTGATTATAATTGTTTTTATTAATACTAAATATAGTAACACCATTAAACTTCTCTTATATAGTAATTTCACTAGTATTAATTTTAGTATAATATAATTACAATTAACAAATATTATCACAACAAAATTCACTATTGTTACTGAGCTCATTATAACAGCCATACATAATTGTATTGAAATAGAATGCAAAAGTAGCAATTAATAATTAAAATTATCAAATATTTTATCTACACGATAACCACTTATTACAACAGAAATGACAGTTATAACTTTATAATTTTATTCTCATTATTAAATTAAACCCACCCTGCCCTCTGCCCCGGTTGGAATATAGGTCACGATGGCCCATACACTAAATTCACCCCACTCAACTTTCTGAAATATCACCTGTCCTCGCTATAGGCTGAACCCCATCTTCGTCCCCCCTCCCTCTTATGAATCTTCAATTTCAGGTTACGGTTGAATTTAAAATTTTAGGCAGTTAGGTTCCGTTGACGCTTGAAAAGTTTGTGTTCATTATAGACGCTAATGAAACAATATAAATTTTGTCGCAATAATGGAATAATAAAATCACCAACAAAAAAATATTTTGCTCTGAATTTTCATTGAGCATTCTCATAAACCCGGTTTCAACTTCCTTCGGATTTATACCTCTTGGATATTTGTAACAAGTTAATTATATATATATATATATATATATATATATATATATATATATATATATATATATATATATATATATGTAGTATACTGGTTCGAATAGTTTCGGTAGGAATCCGAATAAAAGAGCTCGATGTCCAATTAAGCAGAGGAAGTATTAATTTAAAGATGCGTTGAATTAGAGGCACATTCCAGTTCTGAATCGTGGTGTAAGTTACATCTATATTTTCAAAGTTTAATTTTATTATCTGCAGTAATGTCATTGGTCGTCTGAGGAGAAGAATTTTCTTTGAAAACTCATGAGTTAAGGACTGTAAGGTACTTTGCCTGAACATTGAATTCTAATAAAATTTGATTCGCACTTCATTTTATTACTTTATTTTATATTATGCTATATATATATATATATATATATATATATATATATATATATATATATATATATGTGTATATATATTCATGAATTATGTTTACTATGAACACAATATTTACAATTATGTATCAGACGTTGATATAATTAGCATGAATGTGTCTTCAACATTGTTTGCTTGCTTGGCTAATGTAATGTTTTGATTGGTCGATTCTTAAAAGGGCAACCGGGTTTCGTAAGTAGGAATGTTTCTTAAAAATATTACATTTTTATGATATTCCTGGGAAATATATGAATCCACCTCTACTCTCTTAAGCCTTTAGTGATCATAATTGACTCTAACACTTTGTTAGTGAAACGATTATTGGGTAAATATTACCGGTTTTACCCTCACACAACGTTTGCTGGCGATTCGTTTGGCTTTTATTTAGAATTGGCTTTACCGTTTCTGGTCCAGGCAAAGTATGGCTTTTTGTGTGTCTGCTCATGGTTCAATTTCCATAATTAGTCTAATATGGTTATATCGGTAAATGAAGAAGCGAACAGAACACTTATTAGTACAGGGACCTAAATAAATATTATATTTAAGAAAATTCGCAATATATTTTGCAATCTAATTTCAAATGAACTTCAATCTACGCCTGACTTGTCAACCCGTTTTAGCGAGTAATATCCAAGTGTGTATTTATGGCCGTTAAATTGTCTGTTTAAATGTGGATAGCTGCGTTACAAGCATTAATTGATACGACTGTGATCGTCCTCTTCAGTGAATTAATAATCTGATAATTATTTAGAAATACATTATCTTTCATGTAACGGCACATCTTATAACCTGCCTGTTTATGGTCCGGTTACTGAATACCATTTAGGATCGCACCTTGTTTTTCTGAGATAGTCATCAAGGTGTCCTCGGATATCATTGAACGGTGATAAATGACATTTTCTTGACATTCCTGACTGCGACTGATGGACATTTCAGGCCAAAACTAATGTTTATTTGTAATAAATATGGTCGGATAACAGAAAGGATTCTATGTTTTCTTAACAATGAATTGTGTGTCATATTAGTGAATGTCGTAGGATGTGATGATGGCTCACCTGTAAACGGCACGGACTGACAACATAGATGTGCAGTGTACTAATCCAGTTCGTTCCACAGATACAGTTTCACTTAGAATGTTTGCAAGCTTCACGTAGTCTCTCCTGTTAGTACCCGATGTCCTTCTAGAATGAATTCGAATTCGAAATATTGCGCAGGAACCAATGTAAACAATAGAATCATCTGATCTATGAGACATGAATGGATGAGGGAATGCCTTAAACACAGTCGATATTATGAATGGCGAGTTCTTCTCATGGTTTACGGCATATCAAATAAGTTTGTATTATTTTATGCCAAAACTAATAGCTACTCAATGCGTTTTATACATTTAACTTAGCAAAAGTTAATATTTTACATATAGGATGCAGTTTGGCAACATTCTCAAAGGATTTAGTGCGTAAGTTACACCAATCGATCTAAAGGCATTTGACATCCATTAGACTAATCAGAAACTCGGAAACATTCGCGTCTGTAAGGAAGGGAAATACATTCATTGAAACAGATCTTCTCATTAGTTTCACACATGAAAGATAACCATTTATAATAGATTAGAAATATGCGACACATTCATTTGTCGCTTGTAGTAATGTACACGTATGTTTGTCTGTGTGCGTTCTATATCTTCTTTTAGACCAGGTGCTTTGGTATAGATTTAATTATGTATTAATACATTGCGTGCAGTGCAATTTAGTTTGTAATTATTTTAGGGATATATTTTTTACTGATTCCGTTATCTTGGTAGCGATTCCGAAATAGCTCTCAGAATGATAACGCTCTAATCCTCGCTGTTGTGGATGACAACGCTGACAATAACACAATGAAAACTGTGACGTTGAAAAAATGGTGACAGAATCAGAACGCGTTCGCAAATGAATTAAAATAGCTAATGTGGATACGATTTTTCCTATATACTTAACGCGTAAGGCAACCAAAGAAACGTTTAAACAGTAGTCTCTTCCTAAGATGAGACGAATAAAAATAATTGAGTACAAATCATTCATATTTATTATCAGTAATTGTTACTAATAAATGCATTGCTAATAACAAAATAAGATAAAGTGTAATTACGCTGTGTAGTGTCTGTAATAATGGAAATACGTGTGATATTATTGTTGCTTGTGTTTCTGCGACCTACTTATGTTACTAGATTCAAGAGGTTATCATTTCGTTTTATGGATTCTCATACATATATAGATTGGCAGAAAAGTGGTCATTACATTGGATAGATATTTGGATTAATTTAATATAATTAATGCTGTGCGTTGGACAAAAAATACGACTTAAAACATGAGCATGACGAAGCCGATTGTTTAAGAAGAAATCAAATAGTATATCATAGACGGACTAAAATGCTATTGAAACATCGCGTTAAAAACAGTGGTAAAAACTATTCTAGAATGAAGCGTGCTATCTGATTCCTCCTAGTATGGGAGCACTATTAAGCATGACGATGTTCAGCCGACTTCCACATCCAAATATTTTTTTAGAGAATAATACTCTAGGCAAAGGAAACGTTTTCGAAGGAATTAAGTTTTTGCAGTTATTTTCTTTTTAAAGAGGCGTCGCTGTGCCCCCTAAACAAAGCGTCTACTATTTTATAATTTCCAAAAATCCCTTTTCTGATAATAATACATCACCACTTATCATGACCTGCGGGGTTACTCGAAATATGTTTTTCGAATAATGTTGCTTAAATAAACATATGTAACTATATATATATATATATATATATATATATATATATATATATATAATTATTAATATGTATACATATATATGTATATTAATATATACAGGGTGTTTCAAAAGTCTTGGGAACATTACAAATGCGTATATTTCATGAACTATTCCAGGTAGAAAAATGAAACTGGTGCCATTTTAAAGCTTGCTTAATCAAGTTTTTGGTCATACTAATGATTTTCGTGTTATCTTTCCAGGTGCAGTAATGGCGTTCTCTAAACAAGACAAAGCATTTTGCGTCCTCCAATTTGCAAAGACTGAATCGTGGACATGTGTTCAGCGTGCATTTCGCAGGAAATTTAAAAAAGAAGCCTCTGAAAGGAAATCCATTGTCAGATGGCATGCTAAATTTGTGAAAGATGGGTGTTTGTGCCCAAGTAAGCGAACAGGTCGCCCTTCAACTTCAGAAGATGCAGTTGAGCAAGTTCGGACAGCCTTTCAGCAGAGCCCCCGTAAATCAGTGAGAAGAGCCAGCAGGGAACTTCAGCTTGCTCCAGCAACTGTCTGGCGTGTCTTAAGGAAACGACTTCAAATGGTACCTTACAAGCTGAAGTTGGTCTAAAAGTTGAAGGACACTGATAAGCCACTTCGCAGTGACTTTTGCATTGCAATGCAAGAGAAGTTGGAAGATAACGGCTTTGATGACCGGCTTGTTTTTAGCGATGAGGGGACCTTCCATCTGAATGGCAAAGTTAACAAGCATAACACTCGCATATGGGGTACTGAGAATCCTCATGAAATTCTTGAGCACGAGCGAGATTCACCAAAAGTGAACGTGTTTTGTGCAATTTCCAAGAAAGGTGTCTATGGACCGTTCTTCTTTGAAGAGGCAACTATCACTGGTGAATCCTATCTCAACATGCTGGAAGACTGGTTAATGGCTCAGTTGGAACAAGCAGAATCTGATGACTTCATTTTTCAACAAGATGGTGCACCACCACACTGGAGTCTTAGAGTAAGGCAGTTTCTTAACACAAGGCTGCCTGGTAGATGGATTGGGAGATCTGGGCGAGGTGATGATGTTCTCATGCCCTGGCCTCCTAGGTCTTCAGATCTTACCCCGTGTGACTTTTTCCTTTGGGGCTTTGTCAAGCAACAAGTCTATGTGCCGCCCCTTCCAAGAGATGATGACGAACTAAAGGCTCGAGTAACGGCAGTTGTGGGAACCATTGACGTCAAGATGCTGGAACGCGTTTGGCAGGAAATGGACTATCGACTAGATGTCTGCCGTGTGACGAATGGTGCTGATATTGAGCAACTTTGAAGATTCCCCACAAAACTTGAAACTTTAACCTTTCCAACGGTACCAATTTCATTTTTCAACTCCTAATAGTTTTTGAGTTATTAAAAATCGTTATGTTCCCAAGACTTTTGAAACACCCTGTATATAATTATGTAAATAAATACATTTATAAATATATATATATATATATGAATAAATGAATATTAATATATATATATATGTATATATATATATTAATAAATATAGATGAATATAAAGATACGCAAATGAATATATATATATATCAATATATATGTATATATATATACATACATATGCATTTATATGAAATATATATAGAAATGCATATATATATATATATATATATATATAGAAATATGCAAATAGTTATGAATATATATATATATATATATATATATATATATATATATATATATATATATATTAGAGTAATACAGTAAAAGATATAAGTAGCAACTAATATCTTTAATTAGTGAACATCCGGATAATAATAAAGCTCAATATACTGGATAGAGCATCAATAGCAGTAGATATAGTGAAAGAATAAAATAAGAAGCGAATCAAATTTCATTACAATTTAAAGTTCAAGAAAAGTACTTTTAATCCTTTAACTCATGAGTTTTCAAAAAAAATCTTCTCAGAGGACCATTACCGCAATGACATTACTGCAGGTAATAAAATTAAACTTTGAAAATATATAAAAACATATATAAATAACATAAAAGTGTATAAACATCAAATATATCGGCCCAAAACACACTTTCTTGTTAAACATATACAGTTCATCTAAGTCATCAATTTTAAAACAGCTTCATGAAAGATGTCAAAGAGGTTGATTAAAAAACAAACCAGGTGTTGAATGGTAGTAAAAAACGAAAAAGTCATTCAAGCGGAAAATGTGTTTACTATCGATGCAGTAGATGACAGTGAAAAGTGTATTAAATGTGTATGCAAATTAATAAAACGATAGAAAAAGCCAAATCATATGAAAAGTTCAGAAAACTCACTTGGTATTGAATATTATTATGTTCAATTAAGGGTTCTTATGAGCTGATAGGAGTTGTGCAAACCATAACTTCCTGGTTAGATACAAGCGTCGCTAAGACCAATTCGAATAAAGTTTAGCTGGCCGGATTATTTCGGCCATTAATTTCTTCCGGGTCCGATGAATTTACTTTAGTTTAAAATAATATTCGAAGGTAATCCTCTACGACACAAGCTCCCGCAAGCCTAGTAGACAGCGCGACAAATCAAAAAAAAACATGGCTCTTCGGTAAGCCAGCCGCGCAAAAGTGGTTGATAATCTGCTTATTAAAACAGCGTTTACAACGGATGTTACATGTCTGGGTTAACAAGGAAACGTCATCATATAGTGACGGATGTGTAAAATCAGTTATGCGTACACCGGATGTTAAATGTGTGGGTCAAATCAGTTATGTTCACAACGGATATTAAAGGTCTGGGTCACAGAGACGGATGTGTAAATTCAGGTCAAACCTCCAGACACCCTCTTCTACAAACTACTATTTGATCGCCTGCTTTAAGTACATAAACGTACAGATACGATCATCTATCAAATTCACATATCTAGCATTATCAAGTAATTTAGAAAATTTAATAAAGTAATAATTAAAAAATTCTTAAAACATTTAGAATTTACTAATTTACCAAATTTAGAATTTTGCATCTTAAAATAAATTTAAAGAGATATTTCGGCATTTTCAATGTGTGAACATTTTAGGCAGGGAAGATTTAACAAACACAACCTCAAAAACTTGGTCCTCCGAAGCTTGTCCCGATACTCACTAAATCAGCTACGGTGGGTTTAGTGGTAGGCTGACTTGTGCATACTTGAATTTCCTCCTTACTTGAATTTACTTTTTGACATCTTTCTTGAAGCTGTTTTATGAGTTGGATGAACTGTATACGTTTAACAAAAAAGTGTGTTTTCGGCCAATATATTTGATGTTTTATATACTTTTATGTTTTTATATTATTTTTTATATATTTTCAAATTTTTTTTACATTACCTGCAGTAATGTCATAACGGTAATGGTCCTCTGAGGAGAAGATTTTCTTTGAAAACTCATGAGTTAAGGACATTAAAGTACTTTGCTTTAATTGTAATAAAATTTGATTCGCAACATATTTTATTCTTTTACTTAATCTAGTGCTATATATTAATATATATATATATATATATATATATATATATACACACATATGCATAAATATTATATGAATATACATATATATATGTCTGTATATATATGTAAATATATAGACATTAATATAATTAAATGTAAATATATGTAAATATATCTATATAACATAAATATATATAACTGTATCGAATATATAGATACATATGTATAAATCTATAAATAAATACATTTAAACATTTTTAAATACAAATATAAATATATCTATATAACTCACTGTACACTCATATACCTTAATTACACTGGCTAAAGTTTATGTATCGCAGTCGTAAATGTTTTCTACCTTAAAAAATCTTTTCATTCTTAAAAAGGGTACTTACTATTCTTACACGTAACCAACTAAACAATGAATAAATCATATATTGAAATATATATCTCTGACATTTTATTTTAATACAAACAAATATATATATATATATATATATATATATATATATATATATATATATATAAATAATGATATTATTAAACATGAATAATACAAACAAATATATATATATAAAATGATATTATTAAACATGAATAACTATGTAAATGTAAATATATATATATATATATATATATATATATATAAATAAAATGTATGTAAAGGAGTACGGCTATCAACATTTGTAAAACAGTTTTTCATAACATGTATTTATTATTTTGTTGTTTTATCATTTTATTATTTTATATAACGCGTTTCAAGTGGTGATCAGCTCTCATCCGATATGTATTTCCATTTGAAGGTATATATATATATATATACACCCATATATATATTTATACAACTATATATATATATAAATATATATATACATATATACAACTATATATATATATATATAATATATATATATATATACATGTATAATTATGTATATAAATAAATACATGTACATTTATAAATATAGATATAAATGTATAAAAATATTGATATATATATAAACTATTGATATTAAAAATATGTATACATACAAACACACATATATATAAACACATATATGTATATATATATAAATATATATATATGTATACATATAAATATATATATATGTATACATATAAATATATATATATATATATGTATACATATAAATATATATATAATTACATAATCAATAGTACAACCTTACGTCAATCACACTACGTTTTGAAGCTAACGCATCTTTTTCATACGATAAGGGATCTGTTTTAAGCGTTTCTATTACTTTAATAAGCCACACATTTAACATTCTCATTGTGTTAATACTTAATAGAGAGAGGTAAACAGGCTCGTATTTCATAGAGTAACACCTGTCTGACGAAATGTGTTTTTCATTTTAATTTTTATCATTAATGTGTCCTCTTTTGATCAAGACCCAGAGGCCTATCGTTGATTTGTGCTTAACAAGTCATCAAGTGTACAATGAGTATTTCTATTAGAAACCGGAAACAATGGATGGAATGGGCAGAAGATTAATTTCGAGGAATTGATTATCTCAACGGAATGTGCAACAAGTATTTGTTCACATTAAATATGTATACGACCATGCTGTCATCAATAGGGAAGCAGACTTGTACTATATTTTCCCACTGGGGATGTACTAGGAAATAAACTCTGTTCATTACAATTCTGTTGGTTATATTATAAAAGTATTTTCAAAAGAAATATATTTTTTCTGGTTATTTCTCTCACTGTCTTGTAAAGCGTTATTATTTTTTAATTAGAATTCTTTGAAAATTACGCTAACAGTAGTAAAAATGTTCGGCTACAGTTTGCTCGTCCACCGAAATCTTTTTTCGTCTTAAGTTGGGACTAGCAATCAAAAACCTTCAATTACAAACTTTGGCGTTTCAACCGAACTACTATCACTATACATTTCACTCAACCTTATTACTTCGTCTTACAATCTGCCAGCTTCATATCTATCACACCTATTTCAATTCTTCTTTGAAAGTTGTCCCCTGTATAAAAGCTATCACACGTACCATTAGTTTTCCTCGGACGAATGTTCTGTTATTACCAGACACAAACACTCAGTCGACTTATGTCTCTTATATTTTTGCTTTTTCAGTTTTCATTTCATTCATATATTTATACAAATAGGTTAATTCGTTAGAAAATATCGCAAATAAAGTTAAAAAAATAAATAACACTTACAAACAAGCTAACTATTATCTTCAAATAGCGGGGTGTTGCCTAGAGGTAGATCATCGGGCTTCTGTCCTTGCGAGTCAGGATTCGAATTTTTAAAGTTCATCACGCTGATGAGTTGTACGACGAAACGCGTGTTTGATGATAATTATATTTTTTAAAATAAGTCGCTCCTAATGAAGAGGAAAATGATTCCCACCTTGCATTTCGTTAAAATGCTTTTTCGTATAAATAGTAGGAACTGATACACATTATCGCAAAAAGTAAACACATAAATGACATATGTGTTACTCTACTTTGTTTTATTTTACTTCAGTCGAACTCTTCAGAAATCAAATGGCACTTCCTGAGACTAATACTTGATATTTATATGAGATACCTAGATGTTCCATTAAAAATATCCTTTACCTATCGAAAGTTGAGTTAGTAAAAAAAGTAAAGAACTTTAATTTTCCCCTCCATAATTGACCAGGTAATTATGTTATAGTGTACATCTCTTGTGATCTATTGGTATTACCGGACTCCAGAACAAAAATACATCTAGTCTGGTGAAGTGTTTATCTAAGTGCTCTTACTAGACGTTACATGACTTGGAGATTATGCATACCCTTCGTATGAGTCAGTGTATAGCTGTGTCGATGGATCTTATTTGGGCTTTGAATACTATGTTATGTTGAATATTTTGTCAGTGTTTAATGTAAAGGGTAGTATCTGCATGTCTAGTTATACTTAAAAATTCCAGTACAGATAAACAGGAGAAACTCGAGGATCGTTCAGATGCTACATACTTTCAAGAATGCATTGATTTGTATTTTCATAGCAATGAAACGATTTGCCTTGAATGCGATTCCTTATCATAGAAAAAGCGAATGCGGTCTGAACTGACTAGTCGAGCAGGCAGGATTTCTGTAGACAAAAACACGCTAACTATGAATAGCGTCAACAGTGTAGGCATTTTGGCAATTCGAAAGAACACTCGAGAGGAGAATAGAACTCATCGTTTCGTAATCTGATAAATAAGAAGATCACTATTTCAGGCAAAGATTATTTTTGTCCATTTTAAAGAAACCGAAGAATATCGATCGATTTTTGGTCAGCCACACCTAGATGAAGTTAAAAAGGAAAGTTTAATCTTTCTTAGTTTATAACAATACCCCAGTATATATAAACGTGTCATGATTCTATTGCATCTCGCTTATGGGTCGCAGAATATACTTCATCTTCTCCTTCTTCTAGTTGCTGGCCAATCGTATCAGACGATGCTAGTACCCCAATGGCCCAAATGACTCGTCGTATAACTATTATTTTCTCATAATTAGCTTCGACATGAGCCATTATCAGTGATTGCTCGGGTAATAACATGTATTCTATCCTAGAGTCTGAGCGACAAACAGACATTTTCGGATTTCTACTAGTCTCCATCTATTTCGTTACACATCGCATTGAGTAATTGCAACCACCGTTTTCCATTGATTTATTGTTGATTTCATCCGTTGTCTTTCTCTGGGATCTTAGTATCTCAAAGTACTCTCTACGACCTTCCATTGGCGGTCTGGGTTAAGCTATACTTCCTCTGTCTTTCCAAATGTTTTTACTCCACATGCTCATTATGTGCGATAGAAGTCGAGGCTATTATTATTCTTCTACATCCTATCATTTATCTGTTATGACTTTAATATGCACTTCCGTTTTAACCACTCTTTAGCTACCAACAAGTAAACATTGTCCGAATCATTTCAAATAGTAGCACAAAAACCATATACGTATAAAAATAGAGTTGATCTGGTTGATGCCTCAAATTTAATTAATTTCTTACACATCAGTTGTTTTATTTTAATAAGTTCCAATATATTGTACTGTTTAATTTGACCTTGCAGTTTCTTTAAAGTTAGATGACCCCATTAGCAAAATTGCAAGGCTTTGATTTGTAACATATGTCAGTCTTACATAGTTCGAAATGACAATGACTATTTAGAAGTTGTAATCTCATTTTTATTACTAGGAAATCAGATGTTCTGATAGCCATTACAAAAGAACGTAATATATAAAGACCATAGTTTCAATCTAAGCTTTAAGAACTTTCCGGCGTAGCAACACTGAATAACTTTTATAAAGAAAATTCACAGGTGAATGCCTATATATATATATATATATATATATATATATATATATATATATAGTAAGCAATGCAAATATATATGGCAATCAAGCTACACAGAGGCTACAAAGAAGTACTAATATATATATATATATATATATATATATATATATATATATATATATATATATAGTACTAGATAAAGTGGAAGAATAAAATAAGGTACAGATCAAATTTTATTAGCATTAAATGTTCTAGTAAAGTACTTTAAAGTATTTAACTCATGAGTTTTCAAAATAAATCTTCTCCTCAGAGGACCATTACCGCAATGACATTACTGCACGTAATAAAATTAAACTTTGAAAATATATTTAAAAAATTTACATAAAAATACATAAAAGTATATAAAACATAAAATATATCGACCGAAAACATACTTTTTTGCTAAACCTATACAGTCCATCCAAGTCATTAAGTTTAAAGCAGCTTTAAGAAAGATATCAATTAGGTTGATTAAAAAACAATCCAGGTGGTTAATTGTATTCTAAAAACGAAAACGTTATCCAGACGGGAAATTTGTTTGCTATCGATACAATATATGACAGTGATAAGTGTATCCGAGGTTTATGCAAATTAATAAAACGATAGAAAAAACCAAATCATATGAAAAGTTAAGAAAAAACACTCACTTGGTGTTGAATATTATAATGTCCAAATTCAGGGTTCTTATGACTTGATAAAAGTTGTGCAAACCATAACTTCCTGATTAGATGCAAGCTTCGCTAAAGCCAATTCGAATAAAATTAAACTGACCTGATGTATTCGGACATATTTCTTCCGGTCCGATTAAGTTAATCCAGAAAAAAAATTA
>OY744515.1:241638107-241655607 GCA_963556195.1 Sepiola atlantica | reverse complement strand
CCCGGTGCGCTAATGTAACTTTATGCTGATAACTTCAATCAATGCTAAGGTCAATATATCACAGTGTTTTTTTTTCTATTCCCTCTCAACTTGCAAAAGTATACTTACCAAATGCGAAAATATTAAAACGTGCTATGACGAGTCATCAACAAAGCATAATAATGAAAAACACATCATCAACGTGCATAGGTTTCCTTACTCCCGATCACTGAAGGATACGTATTTTGCATTTACATTGGTTTCCTATGTTTTCTCAGTTTATATTACATATTCCATTGAAAGCATCTAGTAATGTACGAATATGAATAATTCATCCCCACTCATCTGGGAGTGTTTATATTTTGTATATTCATTTACATATGAAATTAAAATGTTGATATCTATTAGGAGTTCTCACACATATCGTCATACGTGATTGCTCACTGACATCAACCAGTCGTGTTCTCTGGAGTCTGAGTGAAAAGTGTTTCCAGATTACTAGTACTTTCTACTTCTTTCGATAACCATTGCAAATGTGTTTATGTACACACGACAGATCTGTGTGACAATAGGCTTTCCAATGTCACTATACAATCCTGACCCTATTAATCGAAGTCTGGGCAGTGCTATCCTGCCTCTGTGCTTCCATCTCCTTGACCGTTCACAATAATTTATGTAGTATAAAGCTTTGCTAGTACAATCACATTATTATCATTAATATTATTATCATTATTATTATTATTGTTATCATTATAATTATTTATCAGTAAGAATTTTCACAAAATCATTATCAGTGAGTGCTCACTGATAATAACCAGTAGTGTTCCTGGAATCCGTGTGATAAAACATCTCTCAAAATGTATATCTATTTTCCCCTCTTTTGATAACCGTTACATATGGTTTAGTGTTCTCACAATAGCCGTTTAACAATGATTTTTCTCTAGGCAATTACCGTTGCTTTTTTCTAAAATGACAGTTTTGATCAGCCTTCTAAAGTTTCCAGTATTATCTGCACCACTCCAGTGGTGGTCTGTTTGAATCTCTCTCTTGTCAATCTGCCCGTCTTCATGAGCCTTCACGAGCATTGCGTGGTATCCACCGAGGCTGGCGTCTACGCATGCTTACTAAGAATTTCTCCATTAGTCATTACGAGTGATCGCTTACTAGTCAAACGCAGATTATGTTTCATGGAATCTGAATAACAGCACGTCTCCAAAAATGTTTTATCTTCTCCGCTTTTTTTCTATAAACATTAAAACTCACTTTGCGTAGACCATTCATTTTTTATGATGGGAACCATTTGCTTTCTTTCAAATTAAAGTCACAGTGAACTTCCTCAGAATTCCAGAACTCTTCTTGCCTTTTCAGCCGAGATATGAATGGTAGTTTCTCTCATTCGTCCTTCCATATTTACACTATTCGGTCGCCCATCAGAGATTGCCCATTCTCAACCTCGCTTAACCGGTGATCTACTGAGAACCGGTGTGTAAACGTGATCAGTCAATAGCCTAGTAACGTGTAAGTTTTTAAAAAAAATATTTCGACTGTTTCAATGCTGTGCTTTATATGATGTCAATCATTTATTTAAATTAAAAAATCTCATAGTTTTACGTAGTTTTTCTGCTGAATTATTGGAATGAAAGTAGTTTTTTATATTCTATATTTCATTAAATACTATAAGTATATTTCAAAAAATATTATGGAATGTTTCATGTTGATCCTTATTTTGCACTACTGAAAACGTGACACTAACTGTTTATTCATGTTTTGTCCGTGTGTATTTCTATACAAAAAAAGTAATGTGTGCATTTCGCTTTTCTCATGTTGTTTCCTACTTTTGCCTGTACTATTTGAATGTTTAAAGTGCAATCGTGTGCATGATACTCACGTCTTGGCCTTTTGGCTAAGATCAAAGTGTAGTATCTGTTCCGATGGATACTGCACCCCATAGACTGGTATTGTCTTGGCCTTCGAGGCTTTATTTACGCCGGTCTATGGGTCTGTCCTGTGCAGTTCTAAGAGGTCCACCCTCCCAGGCTTCGCCTCCCCTCTTTCGGGGAGAAGTAAGTTTATTGCTTGAGGCGCCCCCACCGGGGAATGCCGACGGGGCTGCCCAGGCAATTTTTAAACCCCACTTTTCCCGACCCGACCTTGGGTCACATCTTACTTGTGGGAGTAAAATAAAAACTGGCCTTGTGCCTAACTCCTGGAGAGGAGTAAATCAATACTCACTCAACTAAACGCAATACGTTTTGGGTAAGTTTACTGACTTCATTAATACGTCCTTTACATCTACATCTCTTTGTCTACATGTAGTAAAACTCGTGTAATGCTCACAAAAATATCTACAAATTTGTGTCTATTGTAATGCAATTGTATAATGTTACACAATGTTTGCGTTGTTTAGTGGCACGTTCATAGTCGCTTACAATGTTGTACGGCTTTTTCTTTTATACAACGAACATACTAATATCAATCTTGGTAGTTGTTAAAATTCTAAATGTTTAGAAATATGTCCCAAGGATCTTACGAAACGGCTGCATCAAACTTAAATATTTGATTATGTACATACAAACAAGGACAAAAGTCATGAATATACAAAAGCAATAAAACGACCATAACAAAGGAACAAGATATTAAACTACATATAGCTACAGCAATAAAACCAACATTTCCCAGCGCGGAAAGGCGAATATAACGAAAAATACGCCAATTCGGGAAATATTCTTCAAGAAATAAAAAGAAACTGGACTCGCATTTATGGAGACAGGAATACAAGCTACGGGAGACATTAATAATTTTACTCAAGAGAGGTTAATAAAAAAATACCCAGGTTTATAATAAAACATTCATACTCTAGGATGCCGACATTAATACACACGGGAAATAGATACAAAAAATGACACAAAAAAGGAAAACACGAACCCTTAAAAGCTAAGGACCACCCAGAGATCGTGTCGGTTTATAGGTTTCATTTATTTTAAAGCATTACAAATATATTACAGCATTGGAAACGCCGGAAGAATCCTTGACTAAAATAATACATATACATGAAATGAAAGCAGAAAACAAAATCAAATTGCACATATCTAGAGGAAAGAAAATATTTTAAAAATATTTCACATGAGAATTTAATAAAAACGCAGCATATTTTCAACATGCTTACTAAATTACGAAGTCTGAGTTTAATGTAAATGCAATTCTTGTAATATCTTGTTTCTCTCTTGCAATATCATTCTTTTGCGAGTTTCGATGAGTTATAGGTTATCCACTGCGGAAATTGTAAAACGTATGCATGTATTACAGCTCTTTAGTGTGTCTAAAAAAGAACGTGCTTTAAGTATTTTTCGATCAAATGTAGGAAGATAAAAATGAGAAGTGATATCTTTTTAGTATTCTAGTGAGTCATTGCCTACCAAGCCCCTACGCCACTAGAATAGAAGAGTTACTAGAATTGCCAGTTATATGATGTAGAAGATAATAAGGGGACTGTAAACAATGGATTGAGAGGTGGACATTTTTAAGGCAAAGCTCGTCAAGTATAATCCGACATTGTACTTGCAAACAAACAGCTTATAGTCATATGTGTATTTGTGACATTTCTAAAAAAAACTCATTCATAAAAGCCATATTTCCTTTAAGGTACACAGCGGAAGAAATGTGAGTTCAATGCAGTAGTTTTAGCTAGACAATTTCTTGTTCTAGATGTTTTACAGTAAGAGGGTGGCTTAGTGGAGCTTCTATGAAAATAACAATAAAGTCGAGACATGCTAGCAACGTCTCTTCAGTTTTAAAGGTGTTATAGTGAAGAGAAAAAGGGCATCTTCCCCTAGATTGTGAAGTCGTGTTTGTTTTACTCAACAAGTAGACAACGGCGTACTATTATATATGGTTTCGCATATCACATGAAGAAGCCATTATTTTTTCAAACATAGTTCCCCCCAAACAAGGCAGGCTGCCACTGTAGAGGTAAGGGGCTACTGAGAAAAAGAAAAGGGAGATGGTAGGGGAGGGGGTAAACTTAAATTGGGATATGCGCAGCGAGATGTCTATTTACATTAGTTTTTAAATTTCTGCATATCTGTACTGCCGGGGAAACAAGGGGCAGGGAGGGAGTTCCAGAGGTAAGAAGTACGAGGAAAGAAGCTATTTGAGTAGGATGCTCTCCGATATCTGGGGACCTCCACAGTGAATGAATGAGATTTAGTTGATTGTCGAGTTAGTCTAGTGAATTTACGTCGAGGGGGAAGCCGAGTAGCAAATTCCTTTATTTTTAAACAGGCTGTATTTTATGATCAATGTATGTCTTTTCTTTTACCGAATTTTTACGGAATTCTGCAAGTTAAATTCTGCCAGAAAGTACATCGATCTTTATGCAATCCTCTTTCTATATAAAGTCAACAATGTCCCAAGATGGAATACTGATGCCAAGTCTGAGGAGGTGTCGCTCAGTACTTTATTGTGAGATGATTTCTTCGTTTCTTTACATAAGTTTCACAGAGAAAATACGTTGTTAGTCTCTTTCTACTCTATCGTACTTTCTATGAAAGATGCTCGACGTAACTCCAATCTCTGGTTCCCTATTGTAAGTCATTCACAGCAAGAACTCGTAGTGCTGCTACAACTAAAATAATGTCCTTTCTTCCTCTGGTTGCCTAACTTCAGACGGAATTTCTAAAAACAAAACTTCTTCACAATGGCTTCTCGTTTGTGGAACACATTTCCATTAAACTGCATCCTTCCAAATAGAAAATTGGCTGTCCTTAAATTCAATGTTAAAAGATTTGTGGCATGCACCTTTAATAGAAGTATTAGGATAAGTCCAAACATTATTCCATTAATGTCCTCCATATCCTTGAGTGGCTATTAGCCTTGAAAAGTGGTGTCCATATTTAGTATAAAAAATACACAGAAAGAACTTATCGAAACAGTAAAATAACTGCTTCTCTGCGGCACCATAACTATCATACAAAGGTACATAGTTCATATCGGAAATAATTTAATAAATTTAATTTCGTCTTCCAACCATTTTCAGTGGAAACGTCGGGTGTGCTTGGCCCCGAGACTATTAAATCTTTTCATGACATTGGACGAAGGATTTCAACGTCTAGGCACGAGCCTCGTGAGTCAGCTTGGTTGTTCCAACGCATCTCCCTGGCTATCGTTCGTGGCAACGCGAGGTCAGTAACGGCGGCGTGACTTTCGTTCTAATCGTCATCTGTCGACTCTCTTTTTCTTTCTCTGACAATTGTTTCAAGCCTCATTGTTTGTTTGTTATTTTAGAAGTAAGTTAAGAATCGATTATAAACGAAGAGGTCATGCCCCAGGAATCTGTAACCCTAAGATGTCTTTGTCCGCCGGTAGCAGAGAAGAAAGCAACGTCAGCAGCCGAATAAAATTACCCATCAAATAAGTGGTTTCATTTTGTTAAGAAAATATAATAAAAGGTCTGTTTTTTTTTATTTTTAATAATTTATTTTACAAAAATAAACAATCAAATAAAATTTAATGAATTGTTTAGTAACATATCCTAAAATTGTACGTGCCACTTATCTGACGTTCGTTGAAAAATTATATATGATTTGTGCTGAACCGCAAACATATACATAAGTATTACGTTGAATTCAAATCTTACCTTACTAAGTACAGGGTTAAGTAGAAATAAGTTCACATAAAAAGGAACACATAGGGGTGACGTAACGACTAGTGGTCTTTTGTAACCAAATTTCAACAATAAGTAAATACCACAGAATAATAGAGATTCTTAAAATATGAAAACATTTCTTATCATGGTATGCTCGGGAACGAAACCCCACATATACATGAGAAGCATCAATCACAGAATTGGAAATATGTTTGGATGTGAACCTCCCATACTTTTCACTATAGCAGTACATGTTGATTGCTCTGGAGTATTCTGTTTTTCATACACTATTGTTCTCATAGAAGAATGTTGTCGTGTTTCTGTATTATTAACCCAACTAGTACGGATACTCTTGCTAGTAAGGAGTATAATACATCTTTCATAGGTCACGCATAACCGCTGATTATATTTATGTTTCAATTTTTAATTGTCTAATCTTGATGATATATGTACATCAATATGCTGATATTCATAAGGGTCAGATGTGTCACCCCATTGTCCTCTACATCCTAGAAAGTGTAGGCATTGCAAGAAGAACGTGTTCAACAGAATAAATGACTTACAGATGGAAGACATGCCTTTGGTATCTCATCCAATTATTGATTTCGCAATGGCGAATAATTAAATCCCTGAAATTTAACCCGGCGAGAATCGATTAACCTTAGCCTGTTACAAGAACAGAACAACGACATCACTAAAGTTACAAATAATCAGATGTTACATTCTCTTATAGATAAGTAGAGACTCGTAAATTCTGAGATAAATGGATACGATCAGAGGAACGTGACTTAATACGTATTAAAGCGCTGATCCTAAGAAATACTGGAACGGTTACATAACATGTTAAGAACATATATGAAAAAGAATCAGACAACATTAAATAAAGAGGAGTAAGAATGAAAATAAGGTAGTTCATGAAAATAGTTGAATGAAAATTAAAATATCTCTCGTTTTTCTATATTTTATTTATTTAAAACTATGTCGTTATGCAGTGTATCTAATAGTATATTATCACTTAATTTAGTTTGATATTAACTTGATATTTAACATCTTGAATAAATGTGAGTTTTTTTATTGAAATCCCTCCTGATAAGGCATACACCAATTAGATGTAAGGAGCTAAAACAATACTACTTTAAAAAAAACAAAAAAAACTAGCTAATGATAAGTGTTAGTTGGAAAGATTCCGACTATAAAAAAACAACAATTACTCCCCTTTGTAAGAAACATCTCCCCGAGAACGTAAAGACGAAAGGGCAAAATAAGGAAAGCGAGAGTTATAAGGATGCCGAAAGTAGACACAAGGTCAACTCTCTAATATAATATAATATAATATAATATAATATAATATAATATAATATATATAGCAACGCGCGTTCTTTTTGTGAATTAAGGTGTTCTATCCTTTCCTTGAGTGGGCAAATCTCTGTATTACCGAGAAGACAATTAGAATTAAAATTTATCTTTATTATACACTAGCGGAACCCGTCGCCCGGCGTTGCACGGGAGAAAGTACTACCTATTGCATGACGTCGAATAAAAAAAGAAACGGCCTATTGTTTTTTAAAATAAAAGAAGAATTTGGTAGAGTAGAATGGGATCGAACACTAAAACTGACGATCATGAAACCTGCTTTCTTACCGACTGCGCCACGCTTCCGGGTATTTTTGTGAAAATAGGCCAATTAACCTAACCTTGATTATTGGCATACGTGTTTAATTAATACCGGGCAAATAATAAATAAGAACCGGTGTTTTGTGAATATTAAACTGTGTGTATTAGTTCCCGGTGTCGATGAGTAGAGTGACAGTACAGAATTATTAAGGAGAAAAGTTTTTGCTACCACCTATATGGAGTTGTTTTTTCGGAGAGACGTTGATGGTGGGCCAACTGTAATATTTAGTGGTAAGTAGAAAGAAATAATAACAAATTTACTAAAACACGCTCGAGTGAATAAGTGTAGTATAGTGGTGAGTTTAGTAGCCTGCGATGCATGTAATTATTTTCCTATACCCCGAGAAAGTACAGGGAAAAAACGTCTCTACTTTATATATTAGATAGTTAGTTAAATTTATATTATATAGTATTAGGAAACATGATTTTCAATGTAACTTTAACTGTGAAATACAACTTTAATTTGTTCTTTATCCTATGTGATAAAAGTAATTCATGACTAATGTATTTCCTATCCGGGAATTTGACTGAACCGAAGTCGAACATTGTCAATCATGCCTATTACATTAATTTAACCTAGCAAATTATATTTAAACTTATCTCTTTAAGCATATTACTACCAAATAATATATAACATCAACACTGAAAAAATATGATATTAAAGCGGTAATATATTTGCATTTTTCATGTGATTTGCATTTAAACTATGGTGTCGAACTATTTTAATAGAATGTGCACATACTTAACAAGGAACTTTAAAATACTTCATTTTATTCTGGTTTCGGTGTAGAGGTATCACGGATGTTTAAATCCGTTCTTTTAAATATTCGAATAAGCGACATGTATGGAGTTTTAATATTTATGTATGCTTCCTCAACAGGCATGACAAAGCACAGCTATTGCCGCTGCCTATTCTTTATTCATACAATTTATGCCCGTCGTTCAAGCAACCTATGATACATGTCGTGAATCAGACAATCTGCGCACGTCAGCTCAAAGTATCTGAAATATTTTTTACGGTATTATTTAAATTAAAACATGAAACAGATTTTGTCACAACTTTTAGTCGTAAAAAAAATATTTGAAATCCAAGTATCGGTGTAAAATTATATTTTGCCAACATGAATTTTCAATTTTTAAAATATTATTTCTTAAGTCTTTAAAAATGCCTGTTTAAAGATGTTTGGACGACAGCTTAAATAAAAACACACGACTTTTTTCTTTAAAAAAAAGTAATTTGCTTGACACAATAACAAATTTGCATGACATAAAAGTAGAATTGTAATTAGAAAAAAACTTTGTAAACTATAAAAAAATCAGACTTAATTGTGAATATTAAAAAAAAATACCATTTAAACTTTTTAAAAAATTGTTACCTTAAGTTTAGAGAAGAAATGTTTGTTTAATATTTAGTACTGCCAATTCAATTTTTGAAATCGATAATGACACTATCTACGAATAATTTAATTCCCCCTAAAAAGAAGCAGTCGATAATGAATGCTAGCTAAAAACAGTTTTAGAAAACTTTAAAAATTGCATTAAACAAAAGGGAATCCGATCCGATTTATATTAACTTTATTCAATATTTATTTTATTTAATGAAAAAAAGAAAAAAAAAGAAATAATTAAAAATGAATAATTAAGTTGTGTTGTTTCGGCGTTAAAGTAAATAAAATCTCGTTGTTTCATAGATTTAAAGACTTAAATGTGTATATTATTTTGTAGTGTGAATAATTTGTACTTTACATATTTATTAAAATAAGAACATGCAAAGTAACGCAATACAGGCGAGTTTGAATTACCTAGTAGAGTGTCTTCGATCTCTCTGTACAAGGGGTTGTCAGGACAACCTGCCATGAGGATACTAAACCCTACAAGTAAACACTGACCAACTATTCAAAATAACATATTATTCAAAGCCCAAATAATATTCACTCAACATTGGCTCTTCTGAGTAATAGAGTACCTTCTCCAAGTAACAACAATTAGCTGGATACTCCACCAGACTAGCTAGATTCTTGTCCTGGGATCCGGTTAAACCAGGAGACAACCAGAAAGATATACTATAATCAACTGGTCAATTGGAGAGAGAAAAATAATGTGCTTAACTTCTTTACTAACTGAACGTATTAGAGATAAAAGAACTTTAATACTATAGTAGAATATTTATGTATCTCATATAGAGATGAAGTGTTAGCCCCAGGCAGAGGCCCCTTGGTTTCTTAGAACTTCGACTGAAGTAAAATGAAACATTTTGAAAGTAATAATGTACATCTATTTGTGTGTGGTAAAATGTTGTTGGTTATGATTTATGCATTTACATGTGTTCATATTTTTTCTTTCCCCACGAGGGCAGAGTTAGACACGAGACGTATTTTTGAGGTGGAGAAAACCCACCTCTGTATTTGGGACAAACATAAACATTGCCTCAGTTTAGAAGAATTTCTCCTCAGAGTGTAGTATCAGAATAGATACTACACTTTAAACAATTTAATTTAAAAAAAACAGAAAAATATTAAGATACTTCGAGTCGGCAGGAAGAATTAATTTTTTAATATTCATTTATAAGTCTGAAAAAAAGTCTGCATATTTTTGTAAAAAGTTATCAGAGAGTATGTTTTTTTTTGTTTTTTTTTAATTTAAAAAAGAATATTTGAAATAAATTCGATAATTTATTTTGTCAAATATATTTTGGGTTCATATTCGAATTTTATATTTACAACAGAAAGTTGAGATTTAATCTGTTTTATTATTTATTTCAAATTATACCGCAAAAATATTTCATATATATTTGGTTAACGAGCCCAGATAGTCCGAATTAATATATGTATCAGAGGTTGCTCGAGCGACGGGCCCAGATTGCCTGAATACAGAATAAGCAGCAGTTGTCTTATCTTGCCCTGTCTGGTTGAGCTAGAGTACATAAATATTATTTTTCTATATTTGTACACCAGCACTGTTAGTTCGGTATTCTTACAGCAGAACGGTATTTAACTACAAGATTACCTTTGAATGCTAAAACCTACACAATCGAAAACAAGAATACAATTTATTACTACAATTCACAATTCTTAAAAAAAGAAAGATAAGACTTGTCTAGTCGAATTTAAATGTCATTTTAATTAATGTATATTCTCTAATGTACGGTCACCTTTTTCTTACATACTAAATATGTAACCCCCTTTAACTTAAATCTGATGTTAAGGAGGTCAACAGTAACTATGAAAAATCGTTTCTGTAATGTAAAAGGAAGACACGAATAGAAAAACCTTTTCTAAGGCTTTATTCAATTAATTCAAAACTACAATGCCAACAAGGCAAGAGGCCAAGAACGTATATATGGTAAAAGAAAGAGAACGCATTTAAATTAAAAAGTCACGTGGACAAGAAAACCCAGTAATTTTACTTTAACGGAAATATATGCAAGTGCACGTAATCCATCTCGTAATGCCAAGATTCTGAGTTCAATCCTGGGCAAATGCAGCTGAAGAAATATAATATACATAACATTTTCGCACTACCGTTTGATTTAAATAAATAAAAAAGTGTCTCCTTAAAAATTATTTATAATTAATGTAAACGAAGAAAGGAAAACAAACTGTTTATTTATTTCAGATCCGTTTTCGATAGTATACGTTTTCAGCGTCATTAATCGACCTTTAAATTTGGTATCGTTCTGCTACTAGAGATCCTGATGGTTGGAATAACAGATCACTAGGTTAAGTGCACTCTGTTCTGAAAATAAATACCTCGGCAATACTGATAGGGCCGCCATCAGCGATTAGCAATGAATCTATCCTATTCTCAGAAAAAAAGATGAAGCCTGCTAGGGTGATTCTCTTAGGACTGAACAGAACCATGTCATTTTATTTAAATATCCCCTCCTCAAGTCTTAAAAAAGAAAAAAATATAATTACTTTCATGAATAGGTTCGGACTAAATTTAAAAAAAAATGAAATTACGTTAGGTTTATTTACTTTAACCGAGCAACACAGCTTATAACTATTCTTTTTGGATAAATTATATTTTTTTAATGTTTTTCTCGTTAATCTCTATATAAGGTTTAGACGATTTTTCTCCTGTACATTTGTCAAGAATAGTAACTTACCCATATGCATAACAGACTACTAAACACATCACACCGGAAACTAAATTACATCGGATGATTCATAGAATCATCACCGTACATATTTCATTTCATTATTATAATAACTTCCTACATGAAATACAATAATGCTAAGTCAATTAATAACCGCTTTCTGATATTCCTTTAAACTTACAGAATATAGGATTACATATATATATATATATATATATACCCATTGTCTGATGTTTCTTATACCTATTACACATACACTTACGCTTATTCAAGATTCCGGTTAACATGAACGAACAGTATAACTTATTTCCAACATTGATTCAAAATAGCGTCACTTACTTAACGATGTCCTCGAGACAATTCATTTCAGTTGCGAACCTTCGATTGTTACACGTACACTTTCTTTTTAAATGTTATACCTTTATATATTAAACAATTCGGCTATGTCAGCCCTAACACTTTTACGGCTTATAACGGAATTTAAACCAACTCACGGGGTCAAAGGAACAGCGATCCACGGTTACAAAGCATTCATTAGCTCATAGAAATCTTATGCGCACTTGTAATAGCTTCCTTCTACGAAACTTGGCAGTAATAAACACACCAATACAACAGGTAAATTGTTTCAATTTCTACCATCCGTATTTTAAGAACAATATTGCAACAATGACGAAATATCCACTATTATTATTATTATTGTCATTTTTATCATCATTATTATTATGTTTATTATTATTATTATTATTTGTACTCATTAGGAGTTCTCACACAGTTTTTGCTCACCGACAGCCGGTGGTATTCCCTGGAGTCTGAGTGACAAATAACGTTGCAGTATCGCAACAGCCGTTAACCATTGATTTCTCGCTGGAAAAGACCACTGGTCTTCTCTGGGATTTGGGTGGGAATAAGCCTCCCTAAGGTCTTAGCACTCTCTGCACTTCCAGTGGATGTCTTGCTTGTTCTGTCCCTCCTCGTTCTTCTCATTCTCCTTGACTCTATGCAAATATTTTGTGTTGTGTCAGCCAAGGTTGGTACGATTTTTTATTGTTTGTTTTATTTAGTTTTTATTTATTTATTATTATTATTATTATAATTATCATTATTATTATTATTATTTTTAATTTTCTTTAAAATTCTTAATTTAAAAATAAAATATTCTTGTTTTTTTTTGGGGGGGGAGGCTGGTGAGCCTATGGTGTTTCTTGCTATTTCTGTAAATTAGTTCATTTTTGTGTCGTGTCGCTTACTTTCCTTCACACGCGGGGACAGTAAGACAAAGAAGGCGGTTCATAATGTGTCGTAAATATTTCTACCAAAATAGGGACACTCCGGATTCGGATTAAAATATAAATTTCCGCAGTCTAGAAGGATAACTTACAGTGGCAAGATTGCAACATACTAACGATGGAAAGAGTGTTTTTACTCAAGATATTGCATAAACTGTTTCAACTGATGGAGTCTGTGTTAGCGCTGGTCATTCATAAGCTTTAAAATATATCGAAAGTTACAGATTTTGCAAAAGATGTCTGGAGTTATTCTACTTTTCAGGACAGCGTCCTGGCACGGGTCAACTAGTATTTTATACAGTTCAGTTTTAGTATGAATCAAATCGCGTTTCTGTTATGCCATTTCAGTAAATAACAAAAGAAGCTCGTATACATTATTGACAGCCTGACTTTTTAAAACCTAAATAATTTTTTAATAATATTATTTATTATTAAACAATTAAATCGGTGTACAACAATGTAAATACACTATTTTTCTCTTCACACGATAAAGTTTGACTGGTATTCTTTTTAAATATAACCCTTGAGTCGGTAAACAAGTGTTTATTCTCTAACAATCTTCTAATTATGGTTCTAATTTCATGCTTGTTTTAGTTTTAAAACAAGACTATTTCAAATGTTAGGGAGAACTGTAATCACATTGCTTCATTTGATTTAATTTAACTTTGGTAAAAAGTAAATAAAAGATGTTTCAGACTCAACTGCGAATATTATTGAAAAATCGAAAGTTTATTTTACCAAATATTGTTTTACGATTGCATTAGTCTTCACGGCTAAAAGTGGTGACAAAATCTGTTTTGTTTTTTATTTCAAATAGTACCGCTGTTATCTCTGTAAGCTTATTTTATCTACACATATTTATATATTATTGTTTCATTTGAATCCTGGCGAACTTCTCATGAATCAATGGGCCGTTTCCTTAGGCTAACATTTGATCTCTATGAAATAATAGATATTCAAATATGATATTAAAGTTCTCATTTACCTGTCAAACGTTGAGTAAGAAAATAATTTAAGAACATTCATTTTCCTGTCTCCAATTGACAAGTTAACTATTTTATAGTGTAGCTTTCGTATGGACTATTGTTCTTACCGGATACCAGGACAAGAATGTATCCAGTATGGTGTAATATCCAGCTTAATGCTTTTATTCTACGTTACACAACTTCGAGAAAGTGCACCATTCCTCGTATAAGCCAGTGTATAGTCGTGTCGATCTTATTTTTCGATCCTGTGACGTTTATTGTTCTTGATTTTAATAGACGGCCTCCCTGAAGAAATTATTTCTGAGATGGGTATATTTTCTGACGACACCACGGTCTTGTCTCATCATGTGGGTAAAAGAGAGGCGCACATATCCGAGACAATAGTTGAATTCTTAGAAAGTGAGCTCTCGTCCGTAGTGGAATGGGGTCATAAATAGATGGTAACATATAATGCTGCTCAGGCAAAGTTCATTTTATCAACAACTACAATAAACCTCTTCAACCACTGATTGTCATGGCAAATAATATCCGACCTAAAAGTCCAACGTACAATCTGCCCATGCTTGGAGTACACCAGCACCAACCACTAGTCTCTCCCTCTTAGACAAAGATATACTATCTACCAAGCTCCAACCCCTGTCCCATCGCCGCGATGGTGCATCCTGGTGCTTGTTTTACAAGTACTTAAATGGAATGAGCTCCGATAAACTTGCTGCTCTAGTGCCCCCTCGACGTAAATACATTCGACGAACCAGACACTCAGTTAAATCTCATCTATTTACTGCCGAGGTTCCCAGATGCCGAAGTTCCTTGTACTTCAATAGCTTCTTTTCCTCAGGCTGCCGGCTATTTGAACCTTTCTCCATTCCCCTTGTTTCCTCGACTGTACAGGCATGTAGAAATTAAAAACTTATGTGAACAAAGACTTCGCTGCACAGCCCCCAATTGTGGATGACCCCTAAACTATCATCTTAATTCTCAGTAGCTCCTTATGTCTACAGTAGCATCTTGACTTTTTGGGGTGAACTAAGTTTAAAAAAAAGGTCAGCTACCTCGTCCTGACGGGTCCAGATTGCCTTAATGGCGATAGATATCAGGTTTCCCGAACGACAAGCATGTACTACTTGGATAGAAAGTTAGCAGCAACAGTAATCGTGCCTTGTCGTGCCTTTAACCGACTTGTCTATTATATCTAAGCATGTTTGTATACTGTGTAATGTCGTTAATATATCACATAACTATTTCGTTGTATGGGTTTTCGCAATAAATGCTTTGGTTTTAATCGACACATACATATCCATACATTAAATCACCTACTAGAAACTATTCTCGGGTGTCTTCACCCTCTGTACAATGGTGTGTCACGACACGCTGCCATAAAAATACTTCACCCTACAAGTGTAATCCTGACCAAATATAACAAAAATAGAATTCGAAGCTAAAATTAGATCCCCTCGCATTGCTATTAACTGGCCAATACGAGGAATGGCACACTTTTTCCTAGTGATGTTTCTTCAAGTAATAGTACTTAAATGGATACTTGACCAAACCAGATGCATTCTTGTCTTGAAATCCGGTTAGACCAAGAGAACAAAAGAAACATACTATAACATAGTTAACTCGTCAATTCGGGAGAGGGAAATTAATGTACTTTACTACTTTACTAAGGGTTTGAAGAGTAGAGAAGAATATTGATTTAACACTTGGATATCTATGTATATTATACTGAAATCAAGTGTTTACGTCTAGAAAAGGGTTTCTTTTATTTCTGATAACTTACTTTCTGAAGTAAAATCAAGACAATATATACAGGGAAATAGTTTGAAGTTTGAATAACCTACTATGTATCATCCTAGAGTGTCTTCGGTCTCTCTGTACAAGGGTTTGCCAGGATAAACTGACATAAGCATACTTCACCCAACAAGTTATCACTGACCAACTATTAAAAATAACTTTGTATTTGAACCTCAAATAAGACCCCCTAGACACGGCTATACGCTGGCTCATATGAGGAATGGTGCACATTTTCCTGTTAGTATTGTTTCAAGTAACAGCATTTAGCTATATACACCACCAGACCAGATTAATTCTTGTCCTGCAATCCAGCAGAATTCAGAAAAGACCACAATAAATATAAACTATAACATGATTAAGTGGTCAATTAGGAATACGCTAATTAGTATTCTCCACTGCTTAACTCAATGTTTGAGAGGTTGAAGAGAATCTTGATTGACCAGCCGGAGATCTATGTATCTCATATAGAAAACAAATGCAAGCCTTAGAAAAGGGCCCCCTTGATTTTTGAGAAGTTACTGATATAAAATGAAAAAAGCACAAATGTATATACGGCAATTACCCAAAATGGGCACAGAAATACACCAATATCTTCCATTGCATAACACTAGAAGAATTGGCCTATACACGACGTGCCAAATATTTTATCGGTGAACTGTTCTAGGAATATATAGATAAGGTAGGCTTTGTAGGCCGACTGAAAAGAGAACCGCTTTACAATAGCCAATGCTTTTCAGAAGATGAATGGTTTCAATAACGAGAACAAGTGAATATTTTTCCACCCAGAAGTAGAGAGTGTGAACCACGTGATATCCAGTTGTTAGGTTCGGCTGGGAGAACGCCTACTATACAATTCGACACAAGGGAGTGTCGTAAATATCTCCACTGGAGCATCTGTAAAAGTCATAGCTAGTGTAGCAGCAAGTCTTGGGAATATATACTAGAAAGAACTGTTTGAAATAAGTACGACACCATCCACAATGTCAATGCAATTCCTACAGCTGCATACCTAGAAAACGGAGCTATTAACCGTGACATAGTGATATGGGACAAGTGGGAGAAAGTAGCAACCAATGTTGAAGTCAGTGTCCCTTATGATGCTGGCTTAAAAAGAGCTGAGCGTGAGACGCTTACGAAATACCAACGACATGAAAATAAACTAAAATCTTAAGACGATCTATATCATCTAAGTAATTATAGGATCAACCGGGTCCTAAAGAAATAATTTTAAAACTATCTAACGATTATACCCGATGAAGCGAGCGCAATACAGATACACAAAATTGCACTTTTAAGGAACATTTAGAATCTTTAAAATATCTCTCGGTTTGAGTCTCTGAAATAGCGGGTTAACATCTACCTTCTATGATTCCCCATTCCCAACAATCAACTACAATTTAAAAAATTTAAATATTTTCATATATATATATATATATATATATATATATATATATATATATATGTTACACCGGCTGTTCTTACACAGGAGAAACTGCACCGGTTGTCACTATAAATAGCTCGAGTCACCAGAGACACAGTGAAGACAAAGCACAGTCTTGTAACTGTCTTGTAACTGTCTAGCCAAGTGCTAGTCTATTTCTTACTTTGTTAATACACTTGTTAAACCAATCCTCGACTTGACTTCCTTTATTTATTATTTACTGTTGGACAACTTCACAACAATATATATATATATATTATGAGAGAGATTATGAGGAAAGCCGTAAATATTTTATTTGCTGTTAATTTTTGTAAAACCGTATTTCTATGTTTTTCATTTGAGCAAAAACTGACTAAATTTTTTTTTTTGATAATCTCTCATTATTTCATCAAATTGTTAATATGTACATATCCTGTCTCGGAGATTTTATAACAAAATGGTTGTATATGTTTACCCTGTGTTAAGTTATGTCAAATCGAGGTCCACCAGTGAGCATTACTTCATGTACACGCACGCGGACTACATGTTTGCTTCTGTTATTTCATATGTAGAAAATATTACATCATGTATGTATTTGCGGACGAGAAGCCAACTTCC
>OY744515.1:241628107-241633107 GCA_963556195.1 Sepiola atlantica | reverse complement strand
TATATATATATACACACACACACACACACATATATATATATATATATATATATATATATATATATATATAAGATATCTCAGATAAATCCGTGAGAATTAAGACACACATAAAACAGTCAACTTATTTCAAGCTAAGTGGTAACAATTACATGCTTTACTCTATTAATGGTTGCGTTTTTAAAAAAATACTCCCCCTATTTCATTTTGAACGATTTAATATAGAGTCCGGCTATAGGTGACTGAACTGGTTTCAAACTAATATATATACTAGGGAGGCCGTTTACACACCGGATAGGACACGACGAATATCGAATAAACACATCTGCAGAGGTAGGAGTACTATATGTTTTTAAATAGCAATATGATACGTGAGTTTCCAGCAGCATCTTAAACTTGTAGAAGAGGGTTAGATGCAGTGAATACACTTTCTACTAGATTGGACATCTTCAGGTAGATACATGATTTGCATCTGTACATACTATGCTTATCACTTTTGATGTATTTGAACACTTATACACTCTCGTCGACAACTCTCGCGCACTGCTTGTGGAAGACGATTTAGATATAAGATTTGATTACACGGTCAAATGTAGTCGCATTCGTAGCAAAAGCTGGGATGAGATTTTCGGACACGGAGGATAACAACGAATAAGACGAATACTATTAAAAATAAGCGTATGCTAGCCGTTTATCGCAGTTCCGTTCATTTTCCCCACTTATGAACTAGATGTTCAGTTCTTATAGTAAAACTAGCTCTGATTAGTGCGACTAAATTAAATACTTTCTCATCATTAAAATAATGGAATTATATTTACTTCGAACAAAACAATGTTTTTATGTCTTCTACTATTTTAAAAGTATGATGCGAATTTTTCTAATATTCACATGTACATTTTTTTTAGATTACTTATAGATGTAATCTGAATTGGTTAATGTAGAGTGGTACTTTAACTCTTATTTATATTAATGATTTAGAATATGATAGGTCGGGCTTATTGTGACGATGATACATTTTTTTTAATGAGAGAGCAGTTCTTAATACCCGGCGTCACACAGGCACCTTTACGGTAAGTTGTTTTCTTTTTCAAATGTTTAAAGTTTAATTAGAATACTTACAAATTCATTACATATGTTTACTGAATACGAAGTAATACAGTCTTTTAGTCGATTATTATACAGAGAAACCAAACCAAATGAGAAACGTTTTATAAGCTACACATTTCTAGCGGGATATATGAGCGAAACTATTATGAGGTCATAGAAACCCTCGTGTCTGTTGAGTTGGTTGGTATCCAACGAGCAGCTATTTCCCATTAGATCGCTTCAGAAACCTGATATCAGGTGGCGTCCATATGCCATGATCGACTGACGCCTTGCTACTGGTGAAATCTCATCTCTCTATCACCTACCATTGCCCCATTGCTCGTTGTCAACGACGATGCATTCAAAGCTTGCAAAACCGGAAATAACAGACGACCAGCGGCTCTAAAATCTCAGTAGAGCAGACATTTACGTATTTTTATATATTACACTTCATGAATTCTCGTCTACATCATGATCGGATACTCTTACCGCTTTTGCTTTCTCGCTACAGAATTCATACAATTTGTCAGCACTGCGGAGACAAAGCCCGATTCTTCGGATTTATCTGTCAGAAAATGTATAAAATGTTGAGATATGCGAGAGACATGCCAGCTTATACGCTGAACAAATTACTATGTTAATGTACTCTTCCTCTCAAGAATGTACGCATTAATCTGTGCCACAATATTGTACGGACATTACTTTTACGAGCACCTACCGAGATGTTATAATGTAATACCAGTAGAACTTATCTACGTAGGGTTTATTATATTCAGATACGAACTCTCTATATATACGCAACACTTATATGTATGTAAGTAAAATTAATGAGTAGAAGCTATACTTATTTTTAAAAACCGAACACGGGAGTATTTATTACAATGATAATGAGCATGTTCATGAATTTTTTTTCAATGTTATGTATTTGTCGCCTTCCTGTAAATACATTTTTATTGTAATATTATAATTAAAGTTCGCTTAAGTGATTCTATTAGGTTTTTCTTCGATCGGATGTATTATTAAGCCTAATATAAACCTACGATATAAATAACGCATGTAAGATTTTAGAAAAAAAGGAAAAATAAATAGTAAGTCATATTTCGTATTCGATTTATTGTTATTGTTTTTGTTCCTTACAACTTGCATCTTACCCGGAACTTGCATTTCCCACAGCCTTTCAAAAACTTACTACTACTATACCCAGCAATGCTTCAAGCAAACTACCATTCTCTACTAACACTTCGTCTAGGGCAGACACAGTTTGCATACGCCAGAGAATTATTCCTACTCTCGGAAAAACGTGCCAAAACCAGCTGCCAGATCCACTTCCTCAAAAGATGCCTCAAGCACAACACTACACCCTACACTAAACAAAACATCCACATACCCGCCTGCCTCCACCTTCCCATACTTTACCCAGCCAGAAAATTCATACATAACTATTGTATCAAGAAAATTATCTAATACCTCCATTGTAAACTTCATCAACACCATCACAGAGATCAACTCCTCACTATCAACACCCACAGAACAATCGACACACAATATATCTACAGCTGTCAATGATGCCTATCACCATTCCTTCAACCTCGAGAAAAACCGACTTAAACGGAAATTCACTTGGCTTTCCCAGAAATATTCTCAACCTCACATTACCAAGAACACTAGTAGCAGCAGAACCTACAACTCCAACAACCACCTCACTAGCCCCCCCCCCCATGGTCACTGACCTCACCGGCTCCCTTACTACTGCCGAGACTGAGCTTCTCAGCCTTGGCCCCAAATTCACTACCACCCAACAGCTAAACGACCACACAAAACTTAAGATCGAGACTAAATTCTGTAGAACAGCTTATCACCTCAAATGGCTCACAGCATTTAATCAACCTACCCAAGACATCCCTAATAATACAACCAACGCTACTAATTTATTCCCTGTCTACCAGCTTGACAATCCACTACACCCAACACCTAGTAACCACCTAATTGATCAAACACTTTCTAGATTAAAACAGAGGATCCTTGATATACTCCAACAAGAACAACCCCACATCACCCCTAAAATCACCAGATCCCAACGCCTTACCCTAGAAAACCTGAAATATAAAAACCGAGTTTACTTATCCTCTGATAAAGGTAAGGAATTATGTATCATCTCTCAAGACTCATACAACACACTCGCTCTCAACCACCTTAACAACAACAACCTATACAGCCTCGCCCCCAACATTTCAGCCACATTAGTCCAACACTCCATTACCAACACCTGGTCCCAAATCTGTCTCACACGTAACCTCCCCAAAAAATACAAAATCAACTTCACCACCAAAAACAGCAGACTTCCCACCTTCTACCACCTCATTAAAACACACAAGACCAACATACACACAAATTAGACCTATATTCTCTAGTATTGAAGGACCACTTGGCTTCTCTCTCAACTACTCAAACCACTACTCTCCACCTTCACCGCACATGTCAGCAGCTCCGACCAAGTAATTAGCAGACTACACTCATTCCAACGCCAACAACTACTAACAAACAACTATATATTTAGCCGAGACGTAATCTCCCTCTACACCTCAATACCCGCACACCCAGCCATATACCTCATCACCGACCACATATCTTCCTCTGACAACCAAGAGCTCTTCAGACTAACACCTACTGCCATTCACAATCCCTTATGCATCATCATCGACAACACATACTTTACCTTTCAGCAGCACACTTTCAAACAAATCTCCGGCCTCCCCATGGGTTCTAGCCTTTCCGGTCTCTTAGCCATCACCTACATGAACCGGTTAGAGCAACGAGCACTGAACTCCTGCCTCTCCTATATATTCTTCTCCAGATATATAGATGACATTCTAATCCTTACATCCTCTCAAGACGAAGCCACACAAATATTCAACATCTTCAACAACACCGACCCCCACATACAATTATTCATAGAACACCCCTACGAGTCTGGCTCACTCTCTCTCCTTGATTTCAACCTTAACATCACCGAAGACGGCTCTATACATACTAAGTTCTATAGGATACCTGCCTGGACAAACCTTTTCATACTCTTTAAGTCTGCCCTGCCCACAAAACCCAAATTAAGTTATGCCCATTATGAAATCACCCGAATACAAAATAAATGCTCTTCTGCTGCTGACAAAATATTACACACTAAAAACTTCCACCAAACCCTCCAAACTAATGGCTACCCCGCTCCCACCATAGCCCACCTTAATAAGCCCAAAACACGTAGACACCGCACCCCCTCTAACACATGCTTATTAAAACTTCCTTTCTTCAGCGATAAGATCACCACCTCCATCCGCAAGGCAATACATAAGGAAAACCTTAATATACAACTAACAGATACTGGCACCTCCTTACGCCAACATCTATCTAATAAACGTACTAACTCTGCTCCCTGGCCAATTGCCTTATCCCCAACACAGGTCTGTGCCATCGCACTAACTGTGTTTACAAACTACAGTGCAATAAATGCAAACATTTTTACATCGGCAACACTACAAGACCGCACAACTTAAGCATAAAGGAGCACTTGAATACCCGTATATCCTTTTTCCGCAAACACACACACAGATTTTCTCACACACTCAGCGTGATATTCATGTCTCCATCTTAGCGTCTGTCAGAAACATTGGTGACCTTAGAATCACAGAATCAATCCTCATCTCCAGATTAAACCCCTCACGCAATCAGCGTAACGAGCTCCACTCACCAGTCATTCTATAATATCTACCTTTCATCAACCGACCAACCGTCATATCTAACACTCAACAGACTCCGTTTCCACCACTTCACTCATTACTTACCTCCTATATAAATCACCACACACCCAAACAATCAAATAGGCCCCTCCCCATATGAACTCCCATCCTAACAGACTTTCAACC
>OY744515.1:241590607-241608107 GCA_963556195.1 Sepiola atlantica | reverse complement strand
CATATATATATTTCCTTAATATCGACTTTTAGTAATTAAATCTCATGAATATAATAATGAAGTGGATTCACATCATATTAAACGTAAGGCAGATACAAATTCCGATGTCAGTTTCTAGTCTCATTAGTCTGCTAATCGGATCGGCCTCATAAGACGATTCTAGCCGACTTGCACTCAAAACCACGAGACGTGATTTCATTTTCTACTTAATTAATTAACTTGTAATTCTTAGCATTCACTAAGTCTGAAGATTGCAGCATAGCATACTTCGTCTGATGCAGTATATTTTATAGTTTTTAGTTAATCACTAAAATAAATACAAATGCTTTTTTCTGTATATAATTTTGTGACGTTTATACTTATTTGTTTTGATAATATTTTAGCGTGCTGTCTGTTGGTTCGTTGTACTGGACGTTTACAATCGTCGTAGTCGAGTGCAATGCTAAAACATTAATACAATCAGAGGTGAAGTGAGTAAAAACTGCCAAACATTAAACAATATTAAAATGGAATACACTGTTCTCCTCTCTGCCTCCCCCTCTTCCTCCTACTACTAATACAATCCAACAATTTTAGGTACAAATAAACGTCATTCTATCCATTACTTCCACATCAAGATTCAGTCATGAATATATACTATCTTGTTTATAACGGTTTAATTATATAGCGCTACTTAGTTGATCGCCACCCACGTAGGAAGTGTGGTAATTAATGTGTATCACACTCATCAGACGTTACTCTCAAACTATTTTCTGTTTGGATAGCTCAAAGATAATAGAAAAATGTCGGGAGAAAATTTTGTCAGAGTTACTGACAATTTTGCACTCGTGTCCAGTTGTGATTTTCATTGAAAATAAACTGTTAGCCATTTATGACTTATTGCTAATACACAAGTAACGGATACTAAAGTTTAATTGTAACAAATATCATAAGATTGAAAAAAGTATGTTGAATTTTATCAACGATTCTATGGATTGCTTTTTACGGGTTACCCTATAATTGAAATAAGTGTTTTATTAGTATAAAAAATACGAGGTATATTGTAACTGTACCGGGCTACAGGCGCTTTCTGGGCTATGTGCGAACACATGTCAGATTGTGAAATAATATTACCTTGGATATGTGGCGTATATACATAAAACACTGGTTGTGACAAATATTGCATTTTTTTAAGGTACATTTATTTGCATTAAATCCGAGGAATGATGAAAACAAATATCAATGTACTTGAAAAACATTTTATTGTCTTGCTAACGCATCTAATGACTTTTTTATTTCCATCAAGTACCAGGGGATTATGAAGGAGATAATCAGGGTCATGATGACAAACTCAAGAGTTACCAGGAAAAATTACAGCTGTGCATAGAATCATGTGTTAAATGTGTGAGAATGTGTATTAGACTTATGGAGATAACAGCTAAAGGGACCACATGGCTGGTATTGTTTTTAATTTAAATACCTTTCATGTATAACGGGTATTGTTACACATCTGACGCACTTATTTTTTAAAAATAATTAAATATTTTCACTACTAAACATGTTATGAAATAGCTATTTATGTACTATGTGTTTCTAGTCTACATGTTTGAACAATAGTTTTAACGGAAAGTCTGTTAACTAAATCCCTTCTATCGTTTGTCTGAATAAAATCCAATAAAAGCGTCGCTACAGACCAATCCTTACATTTATTAGAGTTAAACTACACACATTAAGTTCAATTGTTTTTTATGATGAAATAATTGTTTCATCCTTGAACATATTCGAGTGGTATTTTGTATGTTTCTACAAAATATATACGTATCCGTACGTTTTTTCGTGCACAACACTCTAAAACACGAAAATTAACACATAAAATAATTTCGCAACAAAATCTTAATTTCATTTTTTCCGCTATATATGTTAAGCTAAAGCCGTCGAAACAAACAAAAACAATGTCAAAGTCTTACACTCTAGATAGGCTAATAATTATACGAAAGAAAATAAAGCGAACAAAATGATATTCGCGATAGTTAAAGAAAAATAATTAAGTGCTGATTTCTAAGACGCCTTGTCATGTAGGTCTGACTTAAAAGTCAGAAAAAATACTTTTATATATCGAATATTCACATGATTTCGCGATTTAATATATATGGTCTGCTATAGCTGTAATTCTATAAAAAAAAGTCAATAAATAAGAACTACTTTAAAATATATTTCTATATATCAATATAAATATTTTAAATACACAATTATTGAATTCCTGCTGGTGAACTTTATTATTCTTTATAAATTATTTAATTAGTGTCTGCTACAAAATAAAATTGGAGACGTCACATATCTATATTATTGTCTTTTATCGTGACATTATTGTATGTGTTAAACTGGGTGCGCTGTTTTGCCTTCGGATATGGCCACTGAATGAGATGTTATCTCGAATATCTAGTCGTTCAATATTATAGCAGTGTCAGTTATTGATTTGATACGATTTCGAACTTAAAATGTTAGTCATTAATCGAAAAGGAAGGATAATTATTAATTGTGATTAAAATTAGAAATAACAAATTCAAATAAAACATGAATAAAAGAAGCATAAAATATCCCTACGCAATAAATTTGAATGTTTTTCGTATGTATTTGAGTCCTTTTTTTTAGGATACAGATGTTAAATATTGGCCAACTTTAATGCAGTTTTGTCTGCTATGTCTAATGTTAATTATAGTACGAGCATGCAAACTTGTGTGCCGTAGTAGTAGCTGTAGTGTGTAGAGTTTGTCTGCCTCTCTCTTTCCCGTTGAATGACAGTCTTTTTGTATTTCGTTACTTGAATAAAAGGCATTCCGGACACCTTTACATCGGAGGTAGAGCAGTACATTATATCGGTAAAGGATGAAGGGAAATACGTAAGTGGTACACACCTCACTCTGCGTTTAAGAGTGAGTTTTCTTCGAAGTCAAATCCCCACTCACGCATCTTACCTTCGACTGTACTTGCCACCAGTTCTTTTGAAGCTGAAAGCCCGACACGAATACAAACACGAAGGACGGGAACCGGACCATCTAACCAGTTGAAAAGGCCCGGAAGCGCGGCTTCGCTGCATCAGGCAGCGTACTTCAGGTCATTAGATTTTCTAATGTTAACTATGACCCTTTTTATTTCTCGCATCGTTTTAGTGCATGAGTCACCATGTTAATGTTTTAAAGCTTTACACGCACACGGTAATATTATCGGCACACGCGCTCGCGTACCACCGGTAAACGCGATACCGTGTGAGGCCGATTTTGTCGCTCTGTCCCTTAGCTTGCACAGGACAGTCTCCAACACAAGAACATGAAGTAGAGGCGACGGAGGACTAACCTGACGTACCGACCGTGAAACGACGAATGATCCCAACCACATACCGTTTACCTGCACCACTATATATATATATATATATATATATATATATATATATACATATATATATATATATATATATATATATACATATATATATATATACATATATATATATACATCTATACATATATACATATACATATATACATATATAAAGATTGTAAGTTGAGATGAATTAAATGCACATTTCGTGGAAGGGGTTACTTGTGGTAAAATATTTATCAGTTTTATAATTATCTCTCAATGTTGATATTCGATACTTGGTAAAATGGCGAATGCAACCAGATAATCTTACTTTTTCTATTCTTAGGTTTCTTTTTCATATAATCTCCAATATATACAAATTTTACTTTGTAACCACTATTACTTAAGGCATTGTAATGAATATGTTTACTCGCATCAAAAAGTGTTTTACTAAGTGATAGTTTATTTATTTTAATCGTAATTTACCTGCTGTAATATATCATACATTTTTAATTTTGTAATCTATTTGATTTTAAAACGCAAACACACATAATGACACTCCAAACATTGACATAGTAATATAATCAGTAATTATTATTGGAATATCTTTACTTTTTTACCGACTACATTGGTCAATCGGGTTCTCCTTTAATTTTCTTTCCTACATAAATTATTTTTATTTTTAAAGCTTTCGCCACCACCCCATTGGTCTCTAAGTTAAATTTTCATAATAAATTTTAAGCACTTATTACTACCATCACAATTCTCCCCTTCCCTATAACGACCAATCAGAAAAGATCTTTTTATTTTTTTAAATTTAATTTATTTAATTGTGTTTATTTATTTATTTATTTTTTTATTCGGTTTAATATAAAACGGTGTTATTTTTCTCGTCATTCATGTCTGAATCGTGGTTGAAGGTAGATCTGAGGAGACCAAAATAAGGTCGAAATAAACTATTATGTACACAACCGAAATGTGCATCTAATTCATCTCATCCTCAAATTTATACTTGCTCTGTTAATTGGACATCGAGCTCTCATATTCAGATTCCTCACCGAAACCATTCGGACCAGTATCTATATATATATGTGTGTGTGTGTGTGTGTGTGAGGTTATATTGAAAATAAATAAATAAAGTTTTCGATCGTAGAAGAAAAAGAGCTAATATAATATATTTGAAAACTATGTTACATTTTTTATAAACGTACTGCGGTTTCATAAAAATTGGCTTACTTTTTACATTTAAAAAAAAGAAATTCCCAAGTGGTATCGTCAGTGGTCTTAAAGAGGTCAAACCATGATGAGTAATGGCGTTATATCGATAAAAACCGGTGCATTACTGGAAAGTGTCTCTGCAAAATAATACATTAATTGGGAATTAATTGAGTTTGATTTCATTTATTATTTATTGTTTATTGCTTAAAACCGTTTTTATTTTATAAGTGCTTTATTCATTTATTCCTTTGTAGTTTTGTGTGTTTATTTTATTTAAGGTGTAGTTTGTAGATCGTAGGAGATTACCAGTGTCATGAGAAGTGAAAATACAAAGGGGGGCGTTTAAAAGTTTTTTTTTATGGTTATACATGTGTTAAATTTGTGTTACCGATTTATTATTTATTTCATTATAAGGTTTGTGTTTTAAAGGTTTTATTGGCTTTGGTGTTTTATTTACATGTAACGTATTTTTTAAATCGTCTCGAAATAAAACTAAAATCAAAGATTGTATTCTTTGATAAAAATAAAAAAATAAAATCGTTGTAAATCGTTCAATAATGTGAAGTGTCTATTCTTCGTTTTAACGTGCAAACCAGTCAGCGCGAATTATCTCTACTTAAGGACAATGACAACCGTTGTCTTATTTAAAATGTACGTCTGCGTTTTCATCTCGTAGTGAATTACTATTAAAGACAGATAACGTTAGCCAACAAATTATACATGTTAACGGCTCCTACATCGCGTTTCCGACCTGTTCTATGTGTCTAAAATTATAGGGTTAAAATTAAGTCTCGAGGAAAAAATAAATTCAACAAATCTTGCTTAATTGAATTCTAATAAGTAGATGTAAAGTTTAATGCCAATCTGAAATATTTAAATAAATAACGTGAAAGCCTTCCCATACTATGCACTTCTAAAATCCTCTAACATTTAGTGAATATTATTATTCGATATCTAATACATATTGTGAAAATTGCATAAAAATCAGAGGTATCTCAATTCTCACAGAGGAATTGCATACATTGTTTCGACCATTTGCATGACACTGAATTAAACTAAATATACCTAGATTACACTCTCATCCCCATAGCACTTGTGTATCCAAATTATTTACTATATATTAATTAATTTAGGACTGAATCCTTTACGTACAAATATATTAACATATACATCTACGTAACGTTATATGACTGGACCCAATTATGAAGTTTAAGAAGACTAATCATAGAGAGGCTATTCTGTTTATAATATTTAATATAATTATAATTTTGGTGATATCGTGGAATAGTATTTCCTAATACATTGATTGTAAGCGCCGGGTTGACAATGTATGGGAAATATTTACATATAAAACCAAGGAACGTTTACTGACAGCGCGTATTATTTATTTCTTAATAATTATAATAAAATTCTCTCGGCAACATATAGCTCGGATGTACCTCAATACAAATACCATATTATCCCCTTAGGTGTTGGGCTTGTAAACGTTGTGATAGTAATAAGTCTTTTCTTCAGAATCGACGTGTGCAAAATCTAGCATGAAACAACATACATCAAAAAGATAATTTTTTTTTAATTTGATTTTTCTAAAATACAAAATCAACAACACGCAAAATTCTGATCAAGGAAGAAAACGATATGAAAATTTAAAAAAATCGTAATAAATAAAACAAACGATCGAATAATTGTTTGAAGCAATTTCTAGTTTAATCGCTTAAAGAAAGCAAAGCCAATTTTAATTACGGCGAAGAGAAATACAGGATTAAACTGCCTGCAACCATCTTAGCTAGTTACCTCCTACTTTTCTCATGCATCTACCCATTACATTGCTCCCTTTTGTTCGTCTTTTCCTCCCTACTTCACTCTATGAACCTGCCTGACCTCATCTCTAACGATGTCAAAATTAATTAACGTTTAATCTTAATTACTGAATTAAAAAAAGAGTAATTTTGAATCTATTTTTTTCAATGTTGTTTTCTGCAATTTTAAATTAACCTGAACATTTAGAAAACTAATAAGAGTTATAATTCGATTGAACACCTGCAACCAACTCCGATGAAATTATAATAATTATATCAAATTACGAGTAAATATATTTAAAAAAAAATTAAATATGATAAAACGTAGCTTTGTTTAAAAAAAAAATTCATCCTCAACCATTATGGCCCATTAATCCACATGCGAACAATGAGGAGTGGTTCAATCACTATTTAACGAAATATGCTTTGTTTCAGAACATATTCCATAGAGTCATATATCATAATTGCATTGATCTAATTAAAGTAGGTATTTAAACAGAATTACATCGGGGTATTCATTCAAAATGTGTGTCTTATGTAATATTAATCAGGAATGCAGTCACGTTTCGTGATTAATTCGATGATATTGATTTTTACACTCGGGAATGCTGATCACATTGTGCTAATGATACATATCACCCTAAGAAGTCGTCCAAAAGCTGATGAACCGTTGCTCAAAACAATAAGATACTACGAGCGGGCTGATTTTGAGTCAATCAGAGATCACATCAGTGATGCCCCATGGAGGGAAACCTTCTCACTCCCTGCCAATCAGTGTGCAAACGAATTAACTGAATGGGTCAAAGCAGGCATTGAAGCCTATGTCCCCATGCGAAAATACTTTAGCAAGCCTCACTCTCCTCAATGGTTCACCTCGGAATGTGCAGCTGCCATTTCTGAGAGACAACAAGCATTCCGTAAATTTTGCCGACATAAGTCAGCTACTAATAGAAATAAATTTATAGAGTCAAGAAATAATTGCAAGGCCGTGATAGGTGAAGCGAAGAGAAGGTTTAATGAGTTAACAGAAAAACGCATCCAGACACAGAAATTAGGTACTCGTGATTTCTGGAAAATCTACAAAAAACAAGGAGTTCGAACGTCAGATAGTAAACAACCCCTTCTAATATATAAACGGGTCACTTTAGTAGGAGACTATTATTTGTATACGAACTAATCAATGTTTAATAACCAAAAATTAAGGAATTATCTCATTTTCATGAAATATTCAGCATTTATTCATTTATGAAATCAGTTTATAAAAGATCAGCTTTACTTACTCGTCGTTGCTACGGATTCTTTTTACTGTCATTATTGATCGCTCACATCTCTACCCTCTTTTGGTCGTTTACCTTAATTATTTTGTCTACGAATACATTGCCATTTTTTAAACCGATAATTAAATGAAAAATATAATTTTATCTTAAAATAATTAGTTGTGTAATAAAATCGTTCGGACGTTAACATTTTGATCCCATAAATAGAATGTTTTGTTACTATTTTTTTAATAGATATTGAAAGATATATTAAATTATTAAGGCATTTTTTGGTCATTAAATTATAAAATTGAACTTAAATGTTACGAAAGTATAACACATTTTACTTTCGTCTTATTTATATTGTAAAGTTACGGGTGCATGTCGGGAAAGTTTATCATTTGTTTATCTTTAACTTATAATTATCCATTACTTTTTTTATTTTTAAGTATTTTGAATTGATTATAAATTATTGAATACATTTTTATTTTTTTCATTTGAAACTAAAATAAAGCTCAATCGCATTTCCTGACATCTGATCCGATGATTACGATTCCAATTTACAAGTTTGTCAAATGTACATCATAGTGATTTTCAAAAACGTACAAATGTGACAAAACTGATACCCTCTGAATTTAGTACATACTTTTTTAACAAGTTCTGATTAAATTTGAGTAAGATTTTAAAACAGCAAAACTTAAGAAATATGAATTTCCACCCATTTTTCGTTCTGTTCAAACTATCCTTTCACAGACATTCAACCTGCTTCCTACCAGTCATGAATAACGGATATAGATGGAAGTCTGTTCTATGATTTCAGAAAGGAATGATGCAATGCAAATATTTGCAACAGCTTATAGAGTCCGATAAAAATTCAATCAGGAGTTAGACTCAACTGAGCCGGTATTCCTATTGATGTGAGTGTGTCAACCGCTGGAGATGATAAGATATGCTTTGTTTCAGAACATATTCCATAAAGTCATATATCATGATTGCATTTATCTAATTAAAAGAGGTATTTAAACAGAATTACATCAGGGTATTCATTCAAAATGTGTGTCTTATGTAATATTAATCAGGAATGCAGTCATGTTTCGTGATTAATTCGATGATATTGATATTTACAAGCAGTGCAAAAAACAAATTACTTAAGTAACTATTCAACGAAATATTGACCTGTTGTTATGAATCATCGAGTAATTAGGAAATACTACAAATAAGACTTTTGAGTAAATTCATGAAACCAAGTTTAGGTCCGCAACAAACAAAATGACAGCATCGTTTTATTATTAGTGCTAATAAAGTATAAACGATTTCAGTGTAATAATTTATAAAAAGCGATATAGTATATATATATATATATATATATATATATATATATAAATAAATATATATATATATAAATAAATATATATATATATAAATAAATATATATATATATATATTTACACATATAGGGTGGGTCAAAATAAGGGTCCTATCTTTAAATTTGAATAACTTGAATTTGAATAACTTCCACAAAATAAAAGTTAAACTCACCAAACTTTATGTGTGTGTAGACTGACCCTTCCGAGATTTTTTGAAATAAACAAAACAAATTTTAGCCGAAAAACACTTCTTAAAACTTACAAAAACTAAAGTATTGTTTTTTACACTGTTTTGAGTTTTTTAAGCAAAAATAATGTTTTCTTAATGAGGGTACGTTCCTTAGGGCTAATACGGCTCATGCTTGCTTCGGAAGGGGTCCTTTACTTATTCTAAAAAAAAAAATTTAAAAAAATCAATAAATAAAAAAGTTATGAATTTTTTAAAATAGGACCCTTATTTTTGCCCACCCTGTATAACAGATTTCAGCGTTTTAATTCATAAAAAGCGATATATATATATATATATATATATATATATATATATATATATATATATATTGGGAAGGGAGGCCTCCTTAGTCTTGATCGAGAACCTTCCTTGTAGCTGGAATCTCAAACAAAGTAACTGGTTTCTTCCACGAAAACTGAGTACCCCTTCGTGTTGTTAATATTGTTCGGTACGTCAGATTGAGATCACTACGCGCATTTTAATGCAAATAATAACATGAAGATCATCTTTTATTCGACCAACTTAGAAATTCAATTATATATATAAATATATATATATATATATATATATATATATATATATATAGAGAGAGAGAGAGAGAGAGAGAGAGAGAGAGGGAGAGGGAGAAATATATGGTGCAAGTCTAGTCGCACTGAAGAGCTGTGATGAAGCAAAACAGTATGTATGTAGATGACTATATCAAATACCATCAATAGTTTGAGAACTGTCGTTTGTGATATTGCGAGCAATAACTATTAGCGTTATGCAAATCTCTTTGTAAATAAACAAATGAAGAAAATTGTAGGCTCGATCACGGCTTGAGTATGTGTTAGTTTAGCGGCGCTGAGGTTATGATACAGCGAAACGCTTTGTCTGTAGATGACTCTACAAGCCCCCCCCCCCCCGCGAGCTACTACTATGAGCATAATACAACCCCTTTTGTATATAAATAACTGGAGCACTATCTTAGTAACTGATTATATTCATAAAAAAAATAAATTGCGATATTACTTACCAACATGGCCTGCCTCGTAGTCTAGTAGTTACAACCGGAGACAATCAATCGCCGACTATAACTTGTAAGGTACGAGTTTCGTGTTCCCTACGTAAGTATGACACACACGGTCTTAGCTTCTGAGGAACACACTCTTGAAATTAAAAATAAATTTTGCAAGTGGAGTGAATGAGTCCTGCCCATCTTTTTTTTGGAGTACTAGAGATCCTCCAAATATGCCAACTCTAATTGTTCCCCCGATCACACCTAATATGTTGTATTATATATTGAAATACACTATCAATTCTCATATTCAACCATTATCTGTTTTACTTTTAGCATCCTACTTAGCCCCTACTCCACTTTAGAGACCGACCTGCTTGTTTTCGGGAAACCCAGAAAACAATGGGCGGCCTAACACTTATTAGATGCTGCAAAGAGTTCTACTTATCTACAATTTAAAAAAAAAATTCTCCATACCCTACGATGTTTTTTTGTAAATAAAATAATTTTAAAACAAATTAAGGGTCATCGAAGTGAATGTGGTATTTGCTGATCGTTTCAGGCGCGGGGAAATCCCAAAAGTTTCTCAGAAAATTGGATAACCATCGACCCCCCCCCCCACTCCCCGAAAACGATTTGGACTTCCTGCCTAAGACAAAAGAAGGCACTTAGTTATTATTGTTTTTGTTTAAAAAAAAAACTTGTTTTTATGTAGAATTTTGCTTAAATAAAATAACTTGTAGGGTTGAACGTGCAAGTCTAGCCTCACTCAATAACGGTGATTCGGTGAAACTGCCTGTCTGTTTATACAGAGCCAGCCTACATGCTTTAATTGGAATGTTTTAAATTGTTTAAAATAAGAAAATCTAATTAATAATTGATTTTTGTAATGGATAAGATAGAGGAAGGAATTATAGACTAACTGAAATCTAAAAGAAAAGGTTATTGCATCTCAAGTAAAATGTTTTCCTGTTTTCCACGTGATGTAATGCCAGCTGCAATTCTTTCGAATAAACTAACGAAAATCAATATCGTTGAAGCTGTTTTCAGCTTTCAAATACGGCTTGACAAATCAGCCTTGCATGTAGTGCCTTATCATCGAAGAGCTTTCTTTTAATGTTTTCACTATACATTGTTAATCGGATTACCATACAAACTGTTTCCTAGCAATTCCATGGCTGTGATGTGCCTTTTTCGAGAAGAGTGTTTATCTTATAAGATGATGCAATGGCGACTTTATTATCCAAATAATCTTCTATTGATAACATTAGAAACTTGTCTATAAAAATTTGAAAAGTACACTTTTGCATCAAATATTGAAGGAATTATGAACATTTTACTTAACAATATTTCTTAATGTCTTTATGTGCATTTAGAAAAAGATTGACTTTTTAATCAGCTAATTAACATGTCCAATAGCTAGCAAAATATAGTGTCGTTTTGCTTCTATTTTATTTATAATAACAATTAGAAGTATAGAGACTTACAATTTCTAAGTATTTTTATGCAGCCCTCTACATATATATATATATAAGTTAGAAACACTTTGAGAACGACTATGTAAGCTGCATCTAAGGAAGTGCCTCTCAAAGCTCCCTTTCTTCCATTGACGTAGTTAAAATATACTTCCTGATCTAATGGAGAATGTCTTATGCCAACTCTTTTATTACAGAACAACAGTCCTTGTCTGTCTATATCGTTATTTCAATAGAAAGGGCCAGACTGACATACAACTTTGGTACTTCTTTGTAAAACAAAGAGGAACTGAGTAGGCTAACAAAAACAAGTGCAAAGCACCTTCATTTCTTCCAACGTGTATTTAAAATACAAACGGATTTCTATTAACACATTTACTTTCGAAAAACTTCCATTTATGGAACACATCATCATAGGATTGTTTCACTTCGAGCTTCAAGATGGTCATCTTGAAATTGTATGTCAATAAATACTCATCATAAATCCTCTATATAATGAATCCTATATTATTGATTCTAAATCCTATCATCATAGCATCCATATTTCTACTGGAGGTATATCGAGTCCATTAACTTTGATCTTCTGGTAGTTTTAAACTTTGATAAGTATTGTGAAATGACTAAATAAAATAACCTTTTACCAGTTTCATATAACTATTCAGAAGAAAGCGTTTGTACTAATGGGTCACCAACTATCAATATCAAAAGCCACTCGATGATAAGAGTCAATGACATAAAATATTTTTTTAGTTTAAATATGAAGCAGCCATAGATGGGAGTAAGGATGCTTAATGGAATGTAAAAAGTGGAATTACTGGTTGGGAGAGTTTATAAGAGTAACATATTGCCATTGGATTTGAACAAAGTTATGTTGTATTCTAAAAAAAAGAAGTCGCACAGCATTGTATTCCACAGACCAGAACCATTTGCGAAGACACTCGTCACTTGTAGTACCGAAGCGGGTTCTCCTGTAAATGTTTTAGTAGGTGGAACCAAAGATTGAAACACAGTTCGGCATCATTCATAGAACGTAACGAAAAAGAGAGGAATAGAGAGAGGGAGAAAGTGTGAGAGAGAGAGGGAGGGAGAGAAAGTATAGAGATTAGGAACCGTACTTCTGTGAGAATCTCAATCTCAGAAACAGTGCCTCTGGGATACAGACAAGGGAACTGCACAACTACAAAGGATCGTCGTAATCGCATAAATAAACGAAACCAAAAATACGATCCTTTATATTTTATTTACATTGAACGCAACATTCGCTATTAACAAACATCGCTTTTCATATAAATGGCTTCCGTATGCAAGGATTGAATGAAATATATCAATCACCATATATTTTGACTGAACATTTTTCATAGCCGTGTTCCATTATTTAGAATTCTTACACTTCAACGCAATTCAGAAGATGAATGCCGACAGGGAATCCTTGAAGCTTAAATCGTTTTTTTTTTTAACTCTAAACAAACCTTTCAAATCTGATATAAAAGAAAATCGACGAAATATTTTTATTGTCTGGCTGGATTGTAATCGGATTAAGAAAAGCCCATTTCATCCTTTTGAAATATCGAAGATTTGGAGAGTAATTTACTTCATATCTGTACATGAAAGAACTTTCAAAGAATCATCTTTCGTTTGGTGTTTCTCCATTACTAAATGTGAGTATTATTTTATGCCGAAAACATTACCGATGATGATGTGTTGAGTATCTAAATCTATCTCACTAAGAAGTAAAAGATAATCTTTGATGGGGTTCAAGTATTTCAATGCAGTATAAGTAAATATACTGCATCCGGTTCGGGTTTCAAATATGACCTAAGGAAATAATAAGATTTTTATTCTACCTGATGAGATTCAATTTTCTAACAGTTGTTGATCGATAAAATCGACATGCTAGTGTCGCAGATTATGTACATATCTGTATACTTAAAATAGTCATATATTATATATATATATATATATATATATATATATATATATATATATATATTTATGTGCGTATATAAAAGAGTAAATAGGATACAAGATTAAAACAAAATGAAAAATTAGTTCATGGAAATTTGGAAAAACGAGTCAACATGCCAGTAAAAATAAAAACATAGACCGATCATTAAAGCTCGGACAAAATATTCCGGTCGATATAATCGACCATATTCGTTTTCGTGTTATTTCCCAAACGAATATGGTCGAACATATTGATCGAAATATCTTTGTTAAACTTTAATGATGTGTTTGTGTTCTTATTTTTACTAGCATGTTGCATTGCTTATCGAGATTTTAATCAACTAAGTTTTCATACATATATATATATATATATATATATATATATATATATATGTGTGTGTGTGTGTGTGTGTGTGTTCAGTAATTTAAAAAAAGTATAATGCGACAGAATATATAAGTTCCAAAAATGAAAATACTGAAAATAAGAATATGAAAAAAAATACTTGAACATATAATCAGAATTTCATAAAATATTTGGCCTCGTAAAAACCTTTATCAAGAACCAACATTCACAATTAACAGAATCAATATTCCTATATTGGTGTAGTTTTATTTATTGAATTAAAGCATTTCTCGTTATAAATCTTTTTTTGTTTAAATTATTCTGTCTTTGGTTTTCTATTTATCGTTGGGTTACGTAAACACACAGACACACACTAATATATATATATATATATATATATATATATATATATATATATATATATATATATGTATGAGAAGTAACACTACCTTTTAGCTTCCGAATAGTAAAAATGCTATCTGTGATCAGGATCATTTAACAATACTTTTTATGTTTCAATTTCTTTTTTAAGACTTCATCGGGAATTATGCATTTAGTATCAAGAGCTATTTAACTCACAAGTAACAGAAAGTCTGTGATGGGGTAAAGTACTTCTAAGCAGTATCAGCTAACATTATACATCCGATTGGTGTTTCAAAATATCACTTTTATATCCACCATCAGTTCGCCTTAGGCACTCATCGTCCCATACCTTAATTTGTGCTCTGGGGGGGTAGTTAATGGCAAACCGCGACAGACCCCTTATCGGGGAATTCTCACTGGGTACCTAGGTTATTTTTAGAAGCCAGCCTGCCTATTCTGATCGAGCGATGGCAATCCTCTCTCAACTACCGTCCTTGTGTCACATCTTCTTGCAGTGGGAAGGAAGTAAATAAAACTTCAGTAAGATGTACAATTCTGTGCGTTCCATAATCCTAAATAATAAATATAGGTTGTATCGCTAACACACACAAGTGAGAGTGGAGTCATCATACTTAGACACTCTCGGCTCGTTTAATAAAAGCAATCTTATAAGACACGCATGCATTCACTGTAGCACGCAGAAACAAATAAAAATATGAAAATTGGAAATTTTAAAAAGATAATATTTAAAGCGTTACCTCTATGTTTTGAATATTTGGTTCCGAGACAATGGTTCATTTATAAAATAGATAAAATACAGAGAAATGATATAGAGGGTAGGGGAGAGTGGCAGAGACACACAGATGAAGTGGAACTGTACCTGTGATTCCGAGTTCGTGAAACGATCGATGTGTGTAAATATAATGCGTTATCTCCCCTATAAGTAAGTCTAACGCTCATTGAAAAAAGAGGATGAATGAAAGAAATATATCTTAATGCTCGTATGCCGACAACACACAAGGATCAGTAAATATGGATTCACTTCATTAATTTTCTGCAGGAGTTTTTTTGCTCCATTTATGATTTTCACTTATTCCAAAGAAAAGTGATAATTCTGTGTAAAAATAAACTTCAACTTTACATTACAACAGTAAACTACGATAAATTGCTGTTAAAATGTATGTTTATGAAGAAAACGTTTTATGAAATCACGTTATGTTTCTTTTGATTCTCCATGTAATTAATACGATTTGTATATACATATATATATATATATATATATATATATATATATATATATATATATATATATATATATAAAGGTAAATAGTAAACAAGATTTAAGACAACATGAAAAATTAGTTTATAGAAATGTGGAAAAGCAAGTTAACATGCCAGTAAATATAAAAGCACAGACTCGTACTTAAAGCTCGACCAAGTATTTCGCTCGATAGGTTCGACCATATTCTTTTTCGTTTCATGTTTAAAATGAATATGGTCGAAACTATTGATTAAAATATCTTTCTTAAACTTTAATGATAGGTTTGTGTTCTAATTTCTAATTGCGTGTTGTATTGCTTATCCACATTCCTATCACCTATGTTTTTCAATATATATATATATATATATATATATGAAACAGCGAAACAGGCTGTATGTGGATGAATATATATATATATATATATACATATATATATATATATATGAGAAAATGAAAAAAACAACCAAAAACGAAGTTTTTATGTGTTCATCAACGTTTCATATGTGTTCACCAGGTCCGGACGTCGGCCCCTACTGTTTTCACGTAGTGACTACTGTTTCCTCCCTTCAACCCACCATGTCAACTCTATATGTCCACGTACTTGCATGACATTTTTCTTTATATTATCATCCTGAAGAAGTCTTACAAATAAAGACGAAACGTTGATGAACACATAAAAACTTCATTTTTGGTTTTTCCTTTTTCATTTCCCATTACGTCGGATTACCGTCATCTTTCTTTTCCCATATATATATATATATATATATATATATATATATATATATATATATATATATATATATATATATATATATATATTGTGTGTGTTATGTGTGTGCATGTAAGCAGTAATTTTAAAGATGATAATGCGACAGAATATGTAAGTACAAAAACTCGAAATAAGAACTGCAGTGCAATGCAAATAAAATGTAAATCATAATTACCCGAATGTGATTACTTTGCTGATGGTTTTACGATGCACTGATCCACGGAGATGAACGGGATTCATTGCATGTGACCTGTTAAAAAAGAAATGTGTAAAAAGGAATTTAATCTCACGAAAAACGCAAGATACTAACATGAATTTAAGATTAAACTTTACTTTAAAAAAAGGTATACCGTGATCCTCAAACACAAACCATCTTCACTGGAATGCTATACCATGCAACTAAGTGTAAACAAGCTTGATGTGTTGACCAATCAGACCGTCGATAATGATAGATAGATTTTATAAAAAGCATTAGACAATATTAAGAATTGCATTAAAAAAAACGAAAAGAACACGATTCGATTCATACTGAAAGTGAACTGTATTCAATATATAATAAAATAGACAATAATTCATGATGAATAGTTAGTTGCTGTAATAAAGTAAATCAACATTACGTATTTACATTTATTTTAAACACGAAAATACGTTCAATATTTTGATTTTAAACACTCTAGAAAACAATTTCCTTTATATAAGTTATTAAAATAAAAAACATGCAAAGTAAAAAAACAACCTATTATACGTTTTTTAAGTTTAAATATCCACATATTGGGTTTGAAGAAAATATTGTTGGTAACGATGTATGTAATAACGTTCATATTTACTTGTCACTTCAACAGGGCAGAATTAGACACAGCATCGTTTTTTTATGAGAGATAAATTGCAGCTCCCAAAAAGGGCAATTTTCGATTGGTACAAAAAATAAAATTCTCTCAATATCGAATGCATTTTTCTTTCACTGACAAAGCACAGAAAATATAAATGGTAGTATCAGAACAGATGCTATACTTTGAATTACATATTTGCAAAAAATAAATAACATTTGAATTCACAAGGCCAGGGAACTATGATTATGAATTAATTGAAAAAAAAACAGTAATTAAATTAACAAACGAATTACGAACGATAAATAATTAA
>OY744515.1:241530607-241585607 GCA_963556195.1 Sepiola atlantica | reverse complement strand
AGTGTGTTTATTAGATAGATGTTGGCGTAAGGAGGTGCCAGTATGTGTTAGTTGTATGTTAAGGTTTTCCTTATGTATTGCCTTGCGGATGGAGGTGGTGATCTTATCGCTGAAGAAAGGGAGTTTTAAGAAGCATGTGTTAGCGAGGGTGCGGTGTCTACGTGTTTTGGGCTTATTTAGGTGGGCTATGGTGGGGGCGGGGTAGCCATTATTTTGGAGGGTTTGGTGGAAGTTTTTAGTGTGTGATATTTTGTCAGCAGCAGAAGAGCATTTATTTTGTATTCGGGTAATTTCATTATGGGCATAACTTAATTTGGCTTTTGTGGGCAGAGCAGACTTATAGTGTATGAAAAGGTTTTTGCAGGCAGGTTTCCTATAAAAGTTAGTGTGTATAGAGCCATCTTCGGTGATGTTAAGGTTGAAATCAAGGAGAGAGAGTGAGCCGGACTCGTTTGGGTGTTCTATGGTGAATTGTATGTGGGGGTCGGTGTTGTTGAATGTGTTGAATATTTGTGTGGCTTCGTCTTGAGAGGATGTAAGGATTAGAATGTCATCTATATATCTGGAGAAGAATATATAGGAGAGGCAGGAGTTAAGTGCTCGTTGTTCTAACCGGTTCATGTAGGTGATGGCTAAGAGACCGGAAAGGCTAGAACCCATGGGGAGGCCGGAGATTTGTTTGAAAGTGTGCTGCTGAAAGGTAAAGTATGTGTTGTCGATGATGATGTATAAGAGATTGTGAATGTCAGTAGGTGTTAGTCCGAAGAGCTCTAGGTTGTCAGAGGAAGATATGTGGTCGGTGATGAGGTCTATGGCTGGGTGTGCGGGTATTGAGGTGTAGAGGGAGATTACGTCTAGGCTAAATATATAGTTGTTAGTTTGTAGTTGTTGGTGTTGGAGTGAGTGTAGTCTGCTAATTACTTGGTCGGAGCTGCTGACATGTGCGGGGAAGGTGGAGAGTAGTGGTTTGAGTAGTTGAGAGAGAAGCCAAGAGATTTTATAGAGTGGTCCTTCAATACTAGAGACTATAGGTCTAATTTGTGTGTGTGTGTTGGTCTTGTGTGTTTTAATGAGGTGGTAGAAGGTGGGAAGTCTGCTATTTTTGGTGGTGAAGTTGATTTTGTATTTTTTGGGGAGGTTACGTGTGAGACAGATTTGGGACCAGGTGTTGTTAATGGAGTTTTGGACTAATGTGGCTGAAATGTTGGGGGCGGGGGTGTATAGGTTGTTGTTGTTAAGATGTTCGAGAGCGAGTATGTTGTATGAGTCTTGAGAGATGATACAGAATTCCTTACCTTTATCAGAGGGTAAGTAAACTAGGTTTTTATTTTTCAGGTTTTCTAGGGTAAGGCGTTGGGATCTGGTGATGTTAGGGGTGATGTGGGGTTGTTCTTGTTGGAGTATATCAAGGATCCTCTGTTTTAATCTAGAAAGTTTTTGATCAAGTAGGTGGTTACTAGGTGGTGGGTGTAGTGGGTGGTCAAGCTGGTAGACAGGGAAGGAATTAGTAGTGTTGGATGTATTATTAGGGATGTCTAGAGTAGGTTGATTAAATGCTGTGAGCCATTTGAGGTGATAAGCTGTTCTACAGAATTGAGTCTCGATCTTAAGTTTTGTGTGGTCGTTTAGCTTTTGGGTGGTGATGAATTTGGGGCCAAGGCTGAGAAGCTCAGTCTCGGCAGTAGTAAGGGAGCCGGTGAGGTCAGTGACCATGGGGGGGCTAGTGAGGTGGTTGTTGGAGTTGTAGGTTCTGGTGGTACTAGTGTTCTTGGTGATGTGAGGTTGAGAATACTTCTGGGAAAGCCAAGTGAATTTCCGTTTAAGTCGGCTTTTCTCGAGGTTGAAGCAATGGTGATAGGCATCATTGACAGCCGTAGATATGTTGTGTGTTGATTGTTCTGTGGGTGTGGATAGTGAGGAGTTGATCTCTGTGATGGTGTTGATGAGTTGATGAAGTTTACAATGGAGGTATTGGATAATTTTCTTGATACAATAGTTATGTATGAATTTTCTGGCTGGGTAAAGTATGGGTAGGTGGAGGCAGGCGGGTAGGTGGATGTTTTGTATAGTGTTGGGTGTTATGTTGTGCTTGAGGCATCTTTTGAGGAAGCGGATCTGGCAGCTGGCTTTGGCACGTTTCTCCGAGAGTCGGAATAATTCTCTGGCGTATGCAAACTGTGTCTGGCCTAGACGAAGTGTTAGTAGAGAATGGTAGTTTGCTTGAAGCATTGCTGGGTATAGTAGTAGTAAGTTTTTGAAAGGCTGTGGGCAATGCAATTCCGGGTAAGATGCAAGTTGAAAGGAAAGGAACAAAAACAATAAAAATAAATCGAGTACGATATAAGACTTACTATTTATTTTTCGTTTTTTTTCCTTTTTTTTCTTACATAACAGTAAGAGTGTTTTAGCTGTTCGTGTGATGTCCGGGTGATTAAAAATCACTATTTGATATTTCGGGAAAAGACATCCCTTTTTCAAAAATAATTAGACCAGAAGAATAATAATATTTTATTCTTCTCCGACTGTGTAGAGAATAATACAAAACAAAATGGCTGCCAGATATAGACCGCAGCAAAAAAAAAAAATTAAAAAAAAAAAAAAAAAACAGTTTCACAGGGAATATAAATTAAGTTAAGTTTTATTTTAATATTATGTTAAATATATGATTGGTGTTTAGAATATTAGTGTAATGTTGGTTAGGTGTATGGTGTTCGATAAACTGTTAGTTTTGATAATATATATATATCATTTTTTTTTTTTATTTTTTTTTTATATTTGAATATTTACTTTGTTTTATCTTCGTATTTTTATTTTGTTTATCTTTCTATCGTAATTTAAGAATTTTAATATAAATTAAAGTAATTAGTCTCATATTTTAAATATTCTAGATCTATCTACTTATCGATTTCGATTATCATCTATTAAAGAAGTGTTATTAATTACTAATTGTGAGTTTCGTCAAATTAGATTAACGAATTAACTTATTAACTTGATATAATTATTATAAGATAAAGGGGAGTAACTCTGGATTTTTTAAAATATTTTTTTTATAATTAATTTTTTTAATTTTTTTTTTTTTTTATATAATTTTTTTTTTTGGTGGAGATCTGTATAATAATATTAGTATATATATACAACATATATACACATAATGCATATATACATATATATATACATATCTATGTATTATTGTTTGTTTAATTGTTTATCTATATATATTCATCAATTTCTTTACATATTTGTTTGTTTGTTTTTTTGTTTTTTTTGTTTTTTTTTTGTTTTGTTTTTTTTATTTATTTATTTATTTATTTTTTATTATTATTATTTACTTGTTTAATTTATTTTATGAATTATTTATTTAATATTTGAATGTTATTTGTATACATTCTATATGTGTTTGGATTTATTAATTAATAATGCTAGGTTATGGAGTGACTTATTTTGGTGGGTTAGACGAGTATGCTGAATATGGTTTTTGGTTTGTGGTTGAAAGTGTGTAAGGATGGAAGTTCATATGGGGAGGGGCCTGTTTGATTGTTTGGGTGTATGGTGAGTTTATTATGGGAGGTGAGTAATGAGTGGAGTGGTGGAAACGGACTCTGTTAAGTGTTAGATATGGGGGTTGGTTGGTGGATGGGGGGTAGATATTATAGAATGAAAGGTGAGTAGAGCTCGTGACGTTGATTGAGTATATGTATATATATATATATATGTATATATATATATATCTCCATATATTTATATATACGTAAATTTATACATATATATATATATAAATATATACATATATATATGCATATATATATATATGCATATATATATAGATATATATATATATATACTAATGATAATAGAATTAATGATAATTGAAGTATCGTAAAGTGGTCTATCGCGATAAAGTAAAGCTCAATAACGTTGAGTAGAGCAATCAATTTTAAAGAGGGAAAGATGAATATGAAGATTACATAACATACACATTTTATTACATCGAAAGTTCAGATGCAAGGACTTACATTAATTCTTAAACCATGGTTTTTTTCAAAGATAAAACCATCTTCGTCAGAGGATAAAATTCTGTAATGTGGTATTTATAATGGATAAATATTACCTAATTTCATTTTACTTTGAAAAATGTAAGAATAAAAATAGAAAGGTTGGGGATAAAGAAATAAATGGCCGGGAGGGAAAATGGTAGCAGTATGAGTAGCCATTTTTCTATGGTGCAGATAGCAAAATAGCAAAAGTTTGTAGATTTGGAGAACATTTTTTACCAATTTTTACAGGGTTTCAAGTAAAAAGGTAGAGGGTTATAAATATATGACTTGGTCCGTAGAGATTCGTGTCTTCGTTATGTGTATAGTTCCGTAGAGTTACAAGTAAAACTCATGGACTGATATTTTCAATATCCAATTCGGCAGATCCGAGGTGAAGATTGTCTGTTGGTTGAAGGATAAATGTAACTCCGTGCATCTGAACTTTCGATGTAATACAATTTGTATCAATTTCATGTGATTTTATGCAATTTTTTTATCTTCATCTTTCCGTCTTTAAAATACACACACACATATATATATACATTATATATATATATATATATATATATATATATATATATATATATATATATCTTGCAGTTGCTGTCAACAATGGTAGCATAGAGTATCACAGGGCGGTCATTATTCTTAACATTTAACCATAGCAGAAAAAAATAACTTGACATAAATGTATTGGCAACAGATTGAACGAGTAAGTAAACACGGATGTGGGTAATGTACAGCATAACTCATACGATAATCAACGACCACGCTGCACTCCCCGTCGCCTTAAAATTTCTTAAACGTCTGCAGGATGGTCACAGCTTCTGACAGCTTTTTCCACGGCCGAGCGACCTGAACAGAAAACGAGTCTTCAGACGATCTAGCCGAAATAATTATAGAGGTTTCCTAGGATGTATTATACAAAAAATTACTCGGACGGAAAATTAATTACAACGAGTAATATATTTTCATCGTAATTTCTAAGCGTGTTCGTAACTTTCTGTCAAAACCTCGTCATCTTCAATCTATAAAATAATATAATGTCATGAGGTGTATCTAAGATGTGTGTGTGATCTTCAGCATTTTAATTTCCACGTTACATATTGAATGCGACGTAAACACATGCTTATTTTACAAAGCCGATCTCTAGGGTAATCCCACCCTCAAATACCACACATGGAAGCACTATTACAATTCTATAATCCTTTTTGCAATCTAACTATATTTAGTGTAAATACATTTCATGAATGTCAACCATCGTTTGTTTTATGGTCGTTAAATAAAATGAGGGGGCACGTTAATAATCAATACATAAGTAGTAGATGTGCTCTTAAATAGGGTCACACTAATCGCACCATATGTCAAATATAATATTGATTTCGGAATTGAAAGAACGCACTCAAAGCAACATTGTAGTATCCATGATTGCTTGCAACACAGAAGCAGAGATTTGATCGAAATATAAAACAGCGATAAAACAAAGAACATTGAACACTCATTAAAAGAAAATGTGTTAATAGCCATACATAGAGTAATATATTTAGTACAAACTATGGTTGCATGACAAAAAACGGGTTTGAATTATATAAACAACCCCAAGGGTGGCATTTCTGGTCGTACCCTAAATGTTACCTCGTCAGTTCGAACCATAATTGTGTTGTTATGTTTATTATTTTCCCTGAGTGTGACCTCTAATATTAAATTCAGTTTTTAAATGTGGTATATTGCACTATGATCCTATTTGAAGGAGATTAAGCTTTTTATGAACCGTCATCGGTTAACCCGTAGACGGTTATATGCGGCATAGGACGGCGTATACATGATAGTTTATTACGGATCAGACACGTACCAAAAATAGTTCATTTTTAACAAACTTATTTAGAAAACAAATGCACTTACATGTATTTCTCTAGAACGGCCTATTCTTCTTTAGTCTTTAATAACACACATTAATTCTAAATATGCTCAGCTGTAAGCAATTCATAATCTAGTTGTACAAACCAAGCTGTTTTATAAAAAACCTATCTGATGTAAATAAGGCAAAGTTATGTATATGTGACCTTCGAGTCTATAAAGACTCAGACAATTTTCTGAAGTGAGACTGCCAAGTGTAAACCACATCAGAACTGCTGACAGGTAAAACAGCTATCACACGAAAGTAGATATTCGACTGATGTTACAATAACAGAGGACATTGTATACCAGATAATAATTGATGGTTGATTGGGTTTACGAATACCAAGCATCGATGGCATATATTATGCCGAAATTGTACTTATGTTTCGTAGACAATCGATTTCGTAGATTGATTTGTTGTGTGTGAACAAGATAGGTGTATTAAAACCAGTGATTGTGTCCTGAGAGGTGATGCCACTTGATTTTATAATGGACCTAGTTGTAGTGAGTAGACCTTTTCAGTTCTTTTAAAAAAATATTTCAAAGTGCATCGCCTGGAATATAGGTTGAACCTTCAGCCTTGGAAGACTGTCAGTAAACAAGTATAGTTAATCAACACATGTATCTGTTGCGCTTCAGGTCCATGTGCGTAATTTTAATATTTATACTGAGAGGCTCTAACCTAATTCTGTTTTACAATGTGTAGCATCACTAGATATAACTATATAAACGGATGATTTGCTGTAAAACTGACACACACAAACCTTACTGCAGATGTTTGTGAATAGATTTTCCTGATTTTGACATGTCACTGTAGATCTGTTTCATACTCATGGTTGAATAGTTGCAAAATATCTACTTTATTGGAAACACTAGTTCTTTTACATACAACCGAATAATTTTTGTGACATTAGGGCTAAGATTGCTTTCTACTGACTTGTTATTTTGTGTTATTTCTTATTGCGTTTTATTTTTCTGTTTCTCTTATGAGTGTTTGCATGAAACTCTGCGTGTGCTAATGTGTACGCGTAGTGCATTACATTTCAACCTCCATCAGCTGGTGCAAAAACGACTTCTTGTGTTTTGAAATTTCGTCTTCGACGTTAAGTGCGTGACATGATTTCGGCGCGAAGAGACATCTCCATGAAAAAGAACAGCAGGGGAACTGCTCAGCTTTATTCGTTCGCAGGTAAAGTTGTCTGAAATGGAGAAATCAGAGCATCGACAATGACAATGAATTTCATTCAAAATTCATGTTACGACGCCAGAAGTGGAATAAAATGACAAAGGAGATGTCAATAAGATGGACATATAAAACTACATCGACATAAAATTCTTTTATTTTATTATTGTTTTGTGAACATCGAAAGGTGAATATGTATTTATCTTTCCACCCCTTGTATCTCTCATTATATATATATATATATATATATATATATATATATATATATATATATATATATATAACATATACATACTAGCAGAATGTGGGGGCATCGACCTAGACTGCAACAATTTAAAAATTAAATCCTTAAATAGAAATACAATAGACCCACGGGTTAAAATAAATTCACCCATTATATTGACCCAAAGAAAGAGCATGATGAAAGTTCATCTATAGAAGAAAACCAATAGAACAGGATATAGGAAGTTACACTAACCATAACTTTGTTCGTGGGAAGCCCAACGATCAGCTGACGAGAGCAACACTTAATCTGATTTTTTAACTAATTAGTCATGTATATAAAACCACCCGGCAATAAAAACTCTGTGCATTTTAGCCTGAAGATTCCCCCGAGGTTGAAACGCGGACGCGTCTGTGTAGCTTAAGTACCATGAATATATTAACATAGCTTACTATACATATATATGTATATTTATATATATATATATATATATGTATGTATTCTATATATATATGTATATATGTATATATGCATATTTATATGTATATATGCATATTTATATATATATATATATACATATATATATATATTCATATACATATATATATATATATATTCATATACATATGTATATATAAATATATTTATATATATATGTATTTTATATATATATTAATATATATGTATATATATAGCTATATATATGTATTGATATATGTATATATATGTGTGTGTATATATATTTGGGTGTGTATTTATATATATATGTATACATATATGTATATATATGTATACATATATGTATATATATGTATACATATATGTATACATATATGTATATATATATATGTATACATATATGTATATATATGTATACATACATGTATATATATGTATACATACATGTATATATATGTATACATACATGTATATATATATATGTATACATATATGTATATATATGTATACATACATGTATATATATGTATACATACATGTATATATATGTATACATACATGTATATATATATGTATACATATATGTATATATATATGTATATATATATATGTATATATATATGTATACATATATGTATACATATATGTATATATATATGTATACATATATGTATATATATATGTATGCATATATGTATATATACATATATATAATGTATAAAGAGATAGAGAGAAAAAAACAAGATAGAATATCACATGTGTTATATGTCATTTTATAATAATTGATATCTAACCCCGATGAATTAGTTTAGCTATAAATTATAATTAAATTATATATAAATAAATTTTGAAATGAAGACAAACTATTTACTCACAACGATTGGGCTTGTTTTATGGAATTCTATAACATCAACAATTATTTTAGTCCATATAAGACTATTCATATTGATATATATATATATATATATATATATATATATATATATATATATATATATATATATATATATTAAATGAGAAAGAGACCGAACTAGATTGAAGGAAATGTGGCCGGTAGTAATATGAGTAATCTGTTGCTTAGCTTTTTGTGGAAATTATCGGACAATGCCCAATAGGTTGTATGCCAGCAAACTGAATTTGATTAGTAGGCACTTATATCTCAGGTGGCCGTGTAGGCTTAATACATTTGTCCGGTTATTCTACCTCTGTTTCATTTCTCGCAATTGTATCTAACACAAAAAGGACAGAATAGTAACAATATAATTCTTTATCGATATAAATGGCCGTCGACCTCATAAAAATGTATTAAGTTATTGTGTTCAGTTCTGTAAAGAAATATTTTATGAAGTGTTTTGTATGAAATTTAAGACCAGAAGAGAGTAGTCAGACAATAGAAATACATCTATAAACTATTAATTGAGATTGGAATACATTACCAAAAAGAAATAAACTAAAATAACAGCTTTGTTTCCTAAAAACTTCAAAAAGTATGTATATATAAATATATATTCATTATATATGCATATATATATATGGATATATATAAATATATATATATATTCATTATATATGCATATATATATATGGATATATATATACATATATATATATTCGTTATATATGCACAGATGTATATATATATATTCGTTATATATGCATATATATATGGATATATATATATATATTCGTTGTATATGCATATATATATATATATATTCGTTACATATGCATATACATATATATATATATATATATATATATATATACATATATATATATATTCGTTACATATGCATATATATACATATATATATATATATATATACATATATATATATATTCGTTACATATGCATATATATATATATATGGATATATATATATATATATATATTCGTTACATATTCATAAATGGATATATATATATTCGTCACATATGCATATATATATATATATATATATAAATATATATATGGATATATATATGTATATTCGTTATATATGCATATATATATATATATATATATTCGGTATATATGCATATATATATATATATATATATATATATTCGGTATATATGCATATATATATATATATATATATATATATTCGGTATATATGCATATATATATATATATATATATATATTCGGTATATATGCATATATATATATATATATATATATATATTCATATATATATAAACATATATATATATATTCGTTTTTTATGCATATATATATATAAATATATATTCGTTTTATAAGCATATATATATATAAATATGTATTCGTTTTATAAGCATATATATATACATATATATATATTCTTTATATATGAATACATAAATATATATATATATTCGTTATATATGAATACATAAATATATATATATATATATATTCGTTATATGTTCATATATATATATTCGTTTTATATGCATATATATATATATATCCGGTATATATGCATATATATGTATATATATATTCGTTATATATGCATATATATATATATATATATATATATATATAAGGAAAGATTACTTTAATGAAGGTCTTATATTCGCTTTTATAGATGTATATATATTTTGTATGATAATATAATTTGCTTACCGTTTAGATTTTACTGTAGTTTCACGGTATGCGCGACCATCGGAAGTGTCTTCCACCGTGATGCATCTAAAGTTAATTCTAGTAAAGGATGCATCTGCTCATTGTTGATTCTGTTAAACTCCAATATTTTTTTTTAAAAACTAATTTTATATATATATTGTATTTTAATATAAATGTTTATTTATACACAGTTTTCTTTTCAATATATGTGCATACATCTTTCAACTGCGGATTTATTCTAAGTCATCCTTTCTCAGTCGATAGTACACACACATTATATATATATATATATATATATATATATATATATATATATATATATATATATATATATATTTGTCGTCCAAAAGCTAATGAACCGTTGCTCAAAACAACAAGATACTACGAGCAAGCTGATTTTGAGTCAATCAGAGATCACATCAGTGACGCCCCATGAAGGGACACCTTCTCACTCCCTGCCAACCAGTGTGCAAACGAATTAACTGAATGGGTCAAAGCAGGCATTGAAGCCTATGCCCCCATGCGAAAATTCTTTAGCAAGCCCCACTCTCCTCAATGATTCACTTCGGAATGTGAAGCTGCCATTTCTGAGAGGCAACAAGCATCCCGTAAATTCGGCCGCCATGAGTCAGCTACTAATTGGCATAAATTTATAGAGTCAAGAAATAATGGCAAGGCCGTGATAGGCGAAGCGAAGAGAAGGTATAATGAGTTAACAAAAAAACGCATCCAGTCACAGAAACTAGGTACTCGCGATTTCTGGAAAATCTACACTAGTGTAGTGAATAATGGTCAATCTACGAATCCCCCACTTTCAAACCACAATGATGTCGTTTGCACGGCCACTGATAAGGCTGAACTACTTGCACAGCGTTTCGCTTCTAACTCTACTTTAGACTCATATAACCACCCTCTTCCTGAATTACCTTTGCGGACCGAAGCCACACTTGATAACCTGGTCATCACCCCATCCCAGGTCAGAGACATTATAAAAAACCTTGACACCTCTAAAGCTTATGGGCCTGATCTTATACGTGTAATAGTAATAAAGGAATGCTCTGCTGAACTGGCCCCTGTCCTCTCCAAACTCTACAATAAATGCCTAGCCGAATCGTGCTTCTCCGATAGCTGGAAAATTGCCTCTGTGGTACCAGTCTACAAGAGGTCTGGGAATAGAACCGGCCCTCAGAACTACCGCCCAATCAGTCTACTGCCGATCTTTGCCAAAATTGTTTAATCCTTAATCAATCTAGCGATAGTACGGCACTTAGTTAATGCTAAACTTCTATCTGATCGCCAGTATGGATTTAGACAAGCACGATCTACTGCAGACATCCTAACGGTCATCTCTGAACGCATGTATCATACACTCGACAAGGCAGGTGAAGCTAGGACAGTAGCGCTGATATATCCAAGGCCTTTGACAAGGTATGGCATAAATGGCTTCTCCTGAAAATACGCTCATACGGTATTACTGGGCAACTACTTAATATAATTAAATCCTTCCTAAACAAAAGAATAATCCAGGTTGTCCTCGATGGCCGTTCATCTAAGCAAGTGACCCAGGGATCTATTCTTGGACCATTGTTGTTCCTGATCTATATAAACGATCTCCCTGATGACATAGTGTCTGAGATTGGTTTATTTGCTTACGACACCACGCTTTACTATCGCCATGTTGGCAAAACAGACGCGATCATATCTGAGGCAATGACTGAATCTTTAGAAAATGACCTCCAGGCTGTAGTGGATTAGGGCCATAAATGGTTGGTAACTTTTAATGCCGAAAAGACTAAGCTCCTTTCCTTCAACAACTACAAGAAGCCTCTCCAACCACCGATTGTCATGGCAAATAACACCTTACCTGAGAGTTCATCATTCAAACTCCTTGGCCTAACCTTCACAGGTAACATGAATTGGAACACATACATTGAAGACGTTGCCAAAGCTGCCGCAAAGAGGGTTGGCTCCCTCTACCGTGCTAGTGGACTCCTTACACCTGACATTATCCTGTATCTCTATAAAGCCACCATTCGCCCATGCATGTAGTATTGTTCCCACATCTGGGCTGGTGCATCATCTACTAGTCTCTCCCTTCTTGACAAAGTCCAAAAAAGAGTCGTCAACCTAATAGGTCCCTCACTGTCAGCTAAGCTCCAGCCCCTATCTCATCGCCGCAATGTAGCATCCTTATGTTTGTTTTACAAATACTTCAATGGATTATGCTTCGATGAGTTGGCTACTCTGGTGCCCCCTCGATGTAAATTCACTAGACTAAATCGACATTCTACTAAATCTCATTCATTCACTGTGGAGGTCCCCAGATGCCGGAGAGCATTCTACTCAAATAGCTTCTTTCCTCGTGCTGCTGGCCTCTGGACCTCCCTCCCTGCCCCTTGTTTCCCCGACAGTACTGACATGCAGAAATTTAAAACTAATGTAAACAGACATCTCGCTGCTCAGATTCCAATTTAAGCTGAACCACCAATCCTTCTCCCCTTTTCCTTTTTCTCAGTAGCCCCTTACGTTTGCAGTGGCGGCCTGCCTTGTTTGGGGTGAATCATGTTAAAAAAAAAAAATTATATTATATGATTGTTCATATTTTTTATTGCAGCGTTCGTTATTTTTGGTTTACTACTACTTTAAAGTAAGCCATGGACACCTATAAAATAAAAAAAAAATACATACATATTAACGAAAAATATGTCCTATAAATTTGAAGTCGACTAATTTCTGCATCTTAATTACTTAGGAAGTTGAAGTATCGAAATAGTAGTTGTAAGCAAAAAAAAAAAAAAAAACAACGAACGCTGCAACCACAAATAAAAACAATTACATAAACACACATTAAATAATTATGTGATTAAACTCGTACATATTTCTCGGAAGATTATAGAAGTCCACTGGTAAGACGCTGGACTATAGACATCAATGTCGAAAGTTCGATCCTTGTCTAAGTTAGCCATGCTGACGACGGTTGTGAGCTATGGAGTCCTTTTATGTACGTATATAATTAATATATATATATATATATATATATATATATATATGTATATATATATGTATATAAAAAATCTTATATATATATATATATATATACATATATGATTATTTTTAGTTACACAGACATGTGCAAAATCTGCGACACGGGCATGTCGATGTTATCGATCAACAGTTATTATAAACTGAGATCTCATCAGGAAGAGTTAGAATCCGATCTTAACATTAGATCATATTTTATTCTATATTTTATATTTATATTTGGGCTTTGATTCTGATTTTAACATTTTGATTTTTAACGGTCTCAACCACGTGATTTCCCAAATGTTGACATTTTAAATTTATTTTCTTCTTTTTCTCCCAATTTCATTTTTTCCAAATATGATCTAATCTTTAGATCGGATTCTAACTCTGTTGGTGTCGCAGATTTTGTACATGTCCGTTTAAATAAAAATAATCATATATAAAAGCTCTATTTGATATTGAGCACTTTTTATGAACCTGGTTTAAATTCTTTGGATTACTACCCTGTTGATGTTTTACCTGGATTATTGTTATTATATATATATAATATATATATATATATATATATATATATATATATATATATATATATATATATATAAAATCTTATATTATAAGATAACATTATGTGTGTATTTTCAGTATTTACCGCAACAGTTCTCAATATATTATTTGACAATAGTCGTGTTTTTATTCATATTCTTCGATTCGCTTAACTCATTTACATTTAATTACAGAATTTCAAAGTTCAATGGAACATTGAAACTCATATCAATATGGTTTATGAGAAAACAATTACCGAGATTTGCCCTCGGAATATGAATTAAATGAGGGAGTGTGTAATTAAAACAAGTATTGCAACAAACACATGTAAACAAACAAGCCGGGCCTAATAAAAAATAGATTATTAAAAATCAGCGTGTTATCGGATTTTAATAATATTTGTGGCATGGCCGATTTAATTAAAGGATTTCATAATGAACGATTTATTTTATGCGAAAACATTTTATTTCTTACGGTCACACCCTATAATGGGTGCGTATAATATTCTACACATTTAGAAACGTTTCATTTTCCGGCTCTTGAATACATTACTGGAATGGAAAGAAATTGAGAAACACGAACTACATCTCAAGTGAAGTGATTTTGTGTTGTAATTCTTAAAGTAAAATGGCTATAACGTATGGCTGTTCATGTCATTTGATTTGCTATTCATCCAGCATTTTTGCTATTGGCTTTTTTAAATTACCATTGCAGCCTATAGTCTATTTAAAATAGAACATTCAATAAACAAACTAGTTTTAAATACATGAATTGTTTTTTCTGTTATAATGAAATTCGTTTCATCTAAACATTTTTATATTTAAAGATTTTTTGTAAACCTTTTCTGAACTGAAATAGTGTGTGTAACATATCTATATTAACACTTTTATCTCTGTCCCCTCCCATCTCTCTCTCTTTCTCTATCTTTCTCTCTTTTTCCCTTAACCATTAGTCCTCTCCCTCTCTCAACTCCTCTTTTTCTCCTTTACCTAGCCCATTCGTCTCTCTAGATTTTATATGTTGAACTAAAAATAATACTTGTTATTTCAATTACCGGATCTATCTGTTCTAAATGTAGTACTGTAATCTTACTATTATGACTGTTGGACAACGTTGAGTACAAGTAAACACATGACATTGCTCATCCCGGTTAAGTCCGTCCCCGCATCTCATTTCACACTAATATTAAGAGACATGATGTTTACAACGAAAAGAGATTTAGACGCAATGCTTTAATTTACATTTGTTGCTTTCAGACAACGCCGAGTAAAATAAAAGAGTATGGTAATGAGCTAGCGTTAAGGAAAACAAGAGATATAGAGGAGAGAAAAAATCGATAGACAATAAATTACGTAAAAATTAAAACAAATATCTTAACAATCTTCTTAATATTGTTATATGAACTTTTGCATTCATTTTAATTCAAAATGAGTGTAAAATACTTATTCCCCAAGTGAGGAAAGAATTAACAGCCTCTGTCTTTAAGTACGGCGTGAAAACTGATTGAAACACAGAGTCAATTAGGAAATGACGAATGATATTGCTGTTTTAGCTAGAGTGTCTTTTTACGATTTTACGTTGGGGATTCTCTTTAATTCCTACCATAACTCTCTCTATATGCTCATCCCATCTATTTACCGTTGACTGTAAACTACGTATCCTGTTCTCATCACAAGTAGCCTTTAGGATGGAGCTGGGATTTCGCAACATTAAAGTAAATACAGAGCAATATATACCTCGTTCATCCTTTTTTATAGAAATGGCTCCAGACAAGTGAGGAGAGTCACTTGATGTAATGAGCTAACAAGAACGAAATACTATAATCGCAAAGACATGAAATGCCTATAGACCTTAGTCTTTAAAAAGTAGGACGAAAACAGTTAGCAGGAAGAGAGTTCTATAAGTCTGCGGTTCTTGGAAAGAAGCTACTTGAATAAAAAGCCGTATTCCCATGAGGTATTAAAACAGCGAATTGATGGACATCACTAGACAAACGAGTTAAACAGGCTGGGGCAAAAGAAGCGGGCTATAGATCATAACATATGCCATAATAGTATTTATAAAAAAGACTGAGACTAGCAACATCACATCTTTGAGAGAGTATGTCAAGAAAAGAGTTGGACCAATCAAATTACATAGATTCGCCAGCCTAAATATGACAACATCACTTTATACATGGTCTAATTGTAGATTTTTAAAGATAGAGAATAGTCGCATATGTGACAAAGTGTTTGGAACGATAGAGATAACCGACTTTACGCGAAGCAGAAAGAACAATGGATCTAATGTATGAACTCTTAGAAAGATTTGATGAGGGAAAAGACCCAGAAGTTTCAGAGTCGATTTCTCCTCAAGAGCAGATCTATCCATGAGAATATCAGAAAGAAAACGGACACGCCTACGATTTACAGACATGAGCTGAGTCTGAATTGAATCAAATGAAACAAGCCATTTCGTACCCAAATCCACAACTGAACCCAGGTCTACTTCTAGAGAAGCTGAATCCGAAGAGAATGGACAGGAAGCAACATCAGCATAGAAGGTGGTATAATCAACATAAATGTTAATTTTCTTAACAATATTCTCTGGGAGATCATTTATATAGAGAAGAAACGGTGTGTGTGCCCATTTCTATGATTCAATTTATTTAAAAGAAGCAAAAAAGAAAAATAGAGAAAGAAAATGAGAATCCTATCTAAATGAACATTTTAGTTTCTTGTTTAAATTGTGTTCTATTGCTAGCGTTAAAATGTCATGCAAATACGATATATTTCAATAGTCGAAGGAGGAGCCTGTAATGTACCAAGACATCCCATTTAAATACCTATATGGTTTTTGAATTTTGAGAATTATTCTTTATTGAATATGTATGGTTCACATTCTATGTAAATTTGAGAAATTAAACTTTGGAAACGGTAATTTAAACATGATTTGTAACCGGATGATTACAAATCTGCCACTAGTTTAAGAAGGAGATCCACCCATGGAAACAGATTCGTGGACACACGGATACCTATTTACTATATATATATATATATATATATATATATATATATATATATATATGTATATAGAGAGAGAGAAGAAGAAGGGGGAGAGCAAGGGATATTGGAATAAAGAAAGAGAGAATAATAAAGATATAGCAAATAATTAAGAATTTCACAGATCAAAATACAATACAATACAATTTAATCGAATTGTTATTTTTCTATCATTAACGTATATTGTAAATAACATCCTCGGAAATCTGTGAATATGTTATTTTAAAATGATTACAAAAATGACATAAATGTAAGATTTGGAAAACACATTTGTAAAGAACATGCGCTACATCAATTATTATCTTTGATTTCTGTGTCTCACCTTTCTCTCCCTCTTCTTTTAAGTCGGTAGAAAAATTCTCATGGGATCATTTTGTATGTAAGCATAAAAAGGAATATTATATCTAATGCCCCAGTAAATAGTTTCATTATGATGACGAAACAGAGAAAAATGACAATATAAATTAATTTGCTTGTTTCGATTCATCTATTATTTTCATTCGATATTATACAAAGTTTTGTCAATATTTATATTTATATATATATAAACATATATATATTTAAATATATATATACATATATATATTTAAATATATATATACATATATGTATAAACATATATATATTTAAATATATATATACATATATATATTTAAATATATATATACATATATGTATATATATATATACATATATATATAAATATATATATACATATATGTATATATATACATATATATATATATACATATATATATATATATATAGATATATATATATATATACATATTTATATATATACACATATATATATATAGATATACATATTTATATATATACATATATATATATATAGATATAGATATATATATATATACATATTTATATATATACATATATATATAGATATAGATATATATATATACATATTTATATATATATATATTTATATATATACAGATATATATATATACATATTTATATATATAGATAGATATATATATATATACATATATATATATACATATATATACATATACAGATATATATATGTATACATATTTATATATATATAGATAGATATATATATATATATACATATACATATTTATATATATATACATATTTATATATATATATATACATATATATATATATATATACATATTTATATATATATATATACATATATATATATATATATACATATTTATATATATATATATACATATATATATATATATATATACATATATATATATATATACATATATATATATATATATACATATTTATATATTTAGATATATATATATATATATATATATATATATATATATATATATATATACAATTAGTATTTCATTTATCCACATAAAACTTTATAAGGAGATATATTTTTTTATGTATCAATATTGAGTATTTACTTCAAATATGCTCGATACGTAAGTAGAGCTAGGTAGAAAGCTATGAAAATATATTTATGGCAATAAATATATTTTCATAGCTTACTATTTATATATATATATATATATATATATATATATATATATATTATATGCGTGTGTTTATGTATCATTTACTGGTTAGGACGATGAACTTATGTATACAAATTATATTGATATTTTTTTTATTGTTCTCTGGTTTATAGGTAGAGTCTGCCAGTCATTAAGAAGTGGTTGTTCAACGAGAATTAATGTGAGCTGATCTGTGGAATGATCTCAATCCAAAATAATGCTGGTAAATAAAACATTTTATTACTCTCACTCATCTAAAATTGCTAAGCCTATTCCGGTAGGAAGTCTATGTTACGCATTGTATGAAAGGCCCCCATCCCAACCAAGCACAACAGCTGAATGGCTTCCAGCAATGCGTAATTCATTTAGCGAACGAGTATATTACTCCTATTTATCTGCATGACTGTTTGTGTGTACGGCCGGATGTAACATTCCGAACAGGTGTTATATGGCTGCACCTGCATACATTCCTGGCGTAACGGTCAACTGATAAACGAATATCCAACATACACACCCACACACACATATATATAGAGATAAATACATATATATATATATGTATATATATATATATATGTGTGTGTGTGTGTATATATATCGTTCTAAAATGTGTTACTTATGCTTTAGTGAAGAATTGTTTATTTCTATTGAACTATTTGTCTATTAAATGAGTGAAACGAATATTAGTTCAAATTATCGATAGTAAATATTAATTATTTAGAGATGTAAAAATACTTCTTCTAAACACTGAATTTAGTTCGTAGTTGATCGTATATAGCGTTTTAAATTGTATTGAAATATAAGAATAGAGCTAATTAATGGTAAAGGATATATAGTCCCTCACTTGTGTATATCACACATGTTTACTCTATATAAAGATGTAGAATGTATTTAAAAAATTAACCGTAATTCATATGAGATGGATGTATGTTATACATTAATGCGTATAGCACACCGATTTTCTTTTTCATACATCACACACTTTGAAGTTTGCTCTTACTTATCTTTAATTGTCCACCATAATTAAGTGTTGAGTATAACAAAATAACCAAGTTATTCAATAAAAAACACATGATATTATATATATATATATATATATATATATATATATATGTATATATATTATGTATATATATATATATATATCAGTATTTCATGTATCCACATAAGGAGATATACTTTTTTTATGTATCAGTTTTCAGTATTTACTTCAACAGTGCTCGATAAGTTAGTAGAGCTAGGTAGTAAGCTATGAAAATATACTTATGGCAATTAAGCTACACAGAGGCTCCCGCGTTTCATTCTCGGGGGAATCTTCAGGCTAAAATGCATTTTAGCCTGAATACTCCCTCGGGGATGAACCGCGGGAGGCTCTGTGTAGCTTAATTGCCATGAATATATTTTCATAGCTTACTATACATATATATATATATATATATATATATATATATATATATATATATATATATACACACACTAAATGTTTAGTATTTGTCGAATTGAGGATAAGCTTAAAAAACTACTAAGAATAATTACACTGACGCATCTCTAAAGCCAACCGATATTTCCGTCGATGCAAATTACTTTACTCTTTCGTATTTAAGTAGAGACAAACGACCTTAATACCTGTATGTAGAAGGGTTTTATTGAAAAAGCAGTCGACGACGATTTGGAAATAGAGTAGCTCTTTAAAAGAATATTTCGGGATCAGGTTTTCTTAGACACATTCCTGTAGAAACCTTCTCGTTTGTCTGTATGCGTGTGCGTGTTTTATGAATTTGTTATTTCTGTAATGTAACTGTGATTCACTATCTCATATACAACATCGTCAATTTTGTCTGAAAGTAAATGCATTGTTTTAAATTGCCTTAAATATATAAACAACGTAGGTTTCCTTATCTGTTTACTTCTATAAATTGATTGCTGTTTCCACTACGGTTCGGCTGTATAATTCTACGGTCTTTTTCGGCTAACTTATGTTGATATCGGCAACGGCTATTGTACTTACGCCTAAATACTTTAATCGGGCTCTGGAAGTCTACCTTTTTCAAGTAATGCAAATAGAATCGCAGAGAAAGGTAGTATATGATATCGTCTCAGGGGAAATCACACACAGCTGTTAGAATAAAGAGCCGAACTAGCTACCTTCTTTAGTTAAGTAACACAATAGGTAACATAGTGTGTATATATCTGAATCTGGATAAATCGTAAAAATAGAAATGTGAGGAGAAAAAAAACTAAATTACGAAGCGCGGGATTATAGGGATGTTGAGAATGTTTACTACAATAACCACACAAACTGTTACGTCTCTAAATATAGTTGTCAAGCTCATCAGGCACTGTGTTAGTATTTCTGTGTATGCAGTACAAAATAAACGTATTACTTTTGCTTGAACTAACACGCGAATTCCTTACCTTGATATTATAACTTATATAATAGGGTAGCCTTTATTAATTCTTAAAACTTAAGATAATAAGAGGGCTGAATGTTGAAGAAGTACTGGATAAAGTCAAGTCTCAAATATCTAACATGTCTAATGATGGAAATCCAGTTATAAGATCCTCAACGTTACAGTAATACTCTCAACAAATGATACACATAATTGTAGATGATAGCTAGAGCCTAGTCAATACATACTAGCTAATAATGATGCAGGATAAAATAAACGTGTGTCAAATCTCATTAGCTAAATACCCGCGTTTACCATTAACGACCTCAACAGAAATGCTGGCCATTTACATTGAAACGACTTTCTTACGAATTGGTACTGAAATATATCGACGAGGTATGAATATAGGTTCTTCATTGACACCTGGGATAGACATACTATTTGGAAGACATGATTTTCGGAAAAACACTCCTGAAGTAAATCATGAGGGCTTAATTCCTCAATTACGCATTCATACTATGGTCTCACAAACACGATTAATTTATTGTGGACCATAGCAAATAAATATGACTCCCAATAAGATCATAATGAAGAAAGAAACCAATCGAATAAAAAACTTTCTTGGATATAATGATATCAAGCAGGTGGTATGGGTTAATACCCCTAATTACACCAAAGAGATAATCACACTACATGGAATTAAACCATAATAGAAGAAACAGAAAACGATAAACATTTCATTGTGTGCATACGCCAGATGAGAATTCTCTCGGAAATTATGTTGTAATTCCAACATTATTTCTGTAATAAAAATCTGAGTAAAACATCTCAGCCGATGAAAGTTACCCGTAGACAAGTAAATGAGGAGAAGTACATATGCTTTATCCTTCCCACTTATGGAAACGTTTACAAAAGTATTATACTCTACACTCTTGCCAATTATAACAAATAGAAAAATCAGCATCTTCGAATTTATATACTGTATTTCAGTCTTGCTCTGAGTGTAATCTGCGATGGGCCATGGACTAGTTTTTGGCTCACTTAATCGCACAATATCTTCATTTATCACAATACTGTATATCGCAAAGATTGACATGCGGTCTTTAACTCAGAGCAGAGAAACTATTTTGCGACATAAATACATAACAAGCTAAACAATTTTTTTACACATACGAATTACACAGGCGAGATACGCTCGAAAAAGGATTATAAATGGTGTTGACTTACAACACCCGGACAGTATTCGTATCTAAGTCAAGAGTGCAAAGATAAATCGTTCAAGCAACGAGACGTCTTTCCTGGACAATTACCCAATACTCGATACAAAACCGTGTACGTGTAGTCATTTTTACAACACTCAAATACGCCTGACAATAGATGTAGTGATAATGGCTATTCGGTATACCTAATTAGCAAAAACATTCTTTCGCTAAGAACAACAATTATATAGAAGCGTGACTAACGAGGCTAACTTTACACACCACCGGCCAATTAAAAACAAAAGAGAACCATCAGCATCTCATTCAATATAGCCTGGGCCAATAAATACCAGCGTTGCTGGGAGATACACCGGCGAAGAACTAAGCTCATGTCATGGGATACTTCAGTCCATCGGGTTAGCTTTGCTCTACACAAGCGGGGTTGAGCAAAAGCTTATCAGCTGTGCTTCAACAAATGAATTTTAGTTTATTACTTACACGTGGTTGGTTTGTGTTGCTTATGACAGCTCAAGTTGGACATTGTTATCGCAAAATAAGTATCAATATTGATTTTGCACTTTCGTGATGGCTACTATTTGAAAAAGTGAGAAGAGTAGCCCGAGTTCTTATTGATAGGTAGACTAATTTAAAAGTATGCAATATCGATCAGCAAAGTGATAGCCATAATAATTCCTTGCTGTGCTTAGTGATTACATCGGCTATAATTATTAATGTTCTCGCGAGGTTATTTTCGTTAGTGGAATTCGATAGTATGAATGATTAGAGTCTTTTTTAACGAAACGAATATTGGACATAACAATTACCCTGACTGCAGTTGCCAAGAGAAATAAGAAATGCAATTAGGCAGGAAGACAGATTTAAATGAGTATGTTACTGTCCAATATAGGAATTCTTCTTATAACAATGCGTTCTGTATTGAACAACACAAAACAGCTTCATAAAAATATATATTTCTCTATTTTTATTTCACATATCTTGGATGATGTCGTAGCAGAGTGTCTGCAACATACGGTTACAGATAGTGAAAAGGAGGTTAGTGTTAAGGAACACAATATTTTAGTTTCACCTGTGAGTTTTTCATAAGATGAACACATTCATCGACTGTTTCATGTGTGAGACGGTTACTCGGTAAAATAATGCAAATCTATCAATAACAATTCTGATTAAATCTTGCCGCATTATGCCCCTATCATGTCGGAAAATACTGGTATGTTTCTCTTATATAGGGTGTGTGCCCGATGTCATGTGATGTTCTTGTAATTAAAATAACATTAGAATTGTTAGTAAAAAAACTGCCCTAAAATGAGGTTAATTCTCCTGAACACAAACGATGTATCAGCTTATTTACGCATGTTAATATTGAACAGTTCTAAAAAGTACTTAAAGTTGGCAAGGTTTGTATTCAAACATATACGTAAAAGTTTATACTCGTTGTAAAAAATACCGAGAAAAAAAACATTCGCTAGTGTTCGCACCAATATTCATATCCATCCGAAAGAATGTCTTGGTAGGTGAATTGAAAAAAGAAATAAAAACGAAAGAATGTACACGTACCACACTCAGAAGGTTAAAAGAAAAGAAAAATAAGGAAAAGCAATAAATCGATATAGTTAGCGGAGTGAGAAAAACACATAGAAAACTTCTTACTATAGAAAGACATTAAGATCGGAGACTTGGTATGATGTGTTATTAATTTTCTCAATTACTCTTAATATGAAATGGATAGTATCCGCTATCTGTACGCGATTTTGTGTGATGAAATGGATAAATATACACATATATGTTTATATATGTATATGTATATGCATTTATATATAAGTATATATATATATATATATATATATATATGTACATGCATTTATATATAAGTATATATATATGTATGTACATGCATATATATATGTATATGCATATATATGTATATATATATGTATAAGTATATATATATGTATATGAACATATATATGTATAAGTATATATATATATATATATATATGAACATATATATGTATGTATAAGTATATATATATATATATGAACATATATATATATATGTATAAGTATATATATATATATGAACATATATATATATATGTATAAGTATATACATGTGTTTATGTATATATATATATATATATATATATACACATACATATATAAGTATATACATGTGTTTAGGTATATATATATATATATGAACATATATATATATATATATATGTATGTATAAGTATGTATATATATATATATATGTATGTATAAGTATATGGATGTGTTTATGTATGTATATATATATATGAACATATATATGTATGTATAAGTATATATATATATACATATATATATGTATGTATAAGTATATGGATGTGTTTTTGTATATATATATATATATATATATGAACATATATATGTATGTATAAGTATATATATATACATATATATATATATATATATGTATAAGTATATATATATATATATATATATATATATATACATATATATATATATATATGTATAAGTATATGGATGTGTTTATATATATATATATGTGCGTATGTGTATATATTTTTATATACTAGGTATTGAAGTAGAAGGCTCTCCGACATATGGGGACTTCCATAGTAAATTGCTGACATTTAGCTGATTGTCGGGTTGGTCCGGTCTATTTACGTCGAGGGACACCATAGCACATATTTAATCAGAGTACCATCCATTTTAGTACTTGTAAAACAATGACAAGCATACAACATTGCGGTGATGGAACAGAGGCTGGCGCTTGGTTGATAGTAAGGGCCCTATTAAGTTAGCGACTCTTTTTTGGACCTTGTCAAAGAGGGAGAGACGAGTGCATGATACACTAGCCGATATGTTATAAATATACTCCATGCATGGTGGCTTTGTAAAAGTAGTGGATAATGTCAGTTGTGACAAGTTTACTAGCACGGTAGAGGAAACCCACATTCTTTTGCAGCAGCCTTTACAAGGTTTTCACTGTATTGATTTCAATTCATGTTACCTGTGAATTTTAGGCCAAAGAGTTTTAATATTGAACCTTCAAATAGGGTGTTATTTTCTATGGCTATCGGTAGTTGAAGGTAATAAGGTTTGTCGATTTTTGGAGATTATTTTCTAATGATTCAGCCATTTCTTCGGGTGTGTGCGCGTCCGTTTTGCCCATATGACGAGAGTAGAGCGGGTTGTCATCAGCAAATATACTTATCTCAAGCTCAATGTGATCGGGGAGGTCATTTATGAAAATCAGGAACAGTAATGGTCCAATGATAAATCCTTTGTGTACACCAGCATTTATGTAATGTTTCTTAGATAAACGGCCATCGTGAACATACCGAATCGTTCTTTTGGTTAGGAAGGATCTAATTATATTAAATATTTGTCCAGTAAGACCATATGAGTTTAGTCTTAGGAGACGCCTTGTAGGCCAGCCCTTGTCAAAGGTTTTTTATATATCAAACGCTACCGCCCTCGCTTCACCTACATTGCCCAGTATATGATATATTCGTTCAGAGATAACCGTTAGGATATTCGCAGGAGATTGTGCTTGTGTAAATTCATACTGACTGTCAAGAAGTAGTTTAGCATTAACAAAGTCCCGGACTGTCGCGAGATTCATTAAGGATTTGAAGAGTTTAGCAAAGATTAGAGGTAGACTGATCGGGCGGTAATTCTGAGTATCGGTTCTATGTAGAGAATTCTTGAAGACTGCTAGCACAAATGCAATTTTCTCAGCTACCAGGGAAGCAATATCTATCAAGGCATTTGCTGTAGAGTTTGGAGAGGACAGGGGCAAGTTCAGCAGTGCATTTACGTATTATTATTACTGGTATAAGATCACCCCCACAGCGTTTGGACGTGTCTAGATTTTTTTGAGGTCCCCGACTTGAGTATGTTTTAAGTGTGGCTTTCTTTCCGTAATAAGAATTTAAGCAGGGGTGGTTTGCTGAGTCTAAAAAGGAGTAGGAGGCAAAACTCTCGGCAAGTAGTTCAGCCTTATCAGTTGCGATGAAAACGACATCGATGTGATTTGATCGCGGGGGATTGTTCATTGTCCATTCTTCACGACACTATTTTAGATATTCCAGAAATCGCGAGTACCTAGTTTCTGTGACTGGGTTGTTATTGTTATCTTTGTATATCTCATTTTTGCTTCTATCACTGCTTTACAATTATTTCTTGACTCTATTATTTCTGTTTCTTCAAAGTCAAAGTTTCGGAATGCTTGCTGCCTCTCAGTAATAGCAGCTCTAGATTTGTAGGTGTACCATTAAATACAGTGGGTGTTGCTGACTAATTTTCGCATGGGAACATAGCCTTAAATTCCTGTTATGACCCATTCGATTAACTAATTTGCACCCTGATCAGCAGGGAGTGAGAAAGTTTCACTCCATTGCGCGTCGCTGATGTGATAACTGATGGACCCAAAATAAACCTGCCTGTAGTTTTCGCCATATTGAGCAACAGCTCATCCGCTTTTAGACGAGTTTTTAGGGTGATATTAATCATTACCACAATGTAATCTGCGTTCCCGAGCCGGTTATGGGCTTTCGTCACACACGCCTAGGGCGGTGAGATCAAGAACAGGTCGAGAAGTGAGGCTTTCTGATGTACTCGACCAGGAGAACAGGTCGGGAAGGTCACCGTCTGTGAGAGGGAGTGAGCTAAAGAAAAATACGTAAGGTTATCAGCTACGTCAGTGAAGATGGAAAATCCGAACCAGTCACGGTGGTGTGCATTAAAACATCCAATTATATGTATTTAGGCATTCAAGTCGAGTGAACGTGCTCAATCTATGCTTTCAGAGACATAGTTAAGCAGGTACAACCCTGGGTCGAAGGAGAACGGTGTAAGAAATATAAGTAACTAACGCTGTGATATATACCTTAATCTTATGTACGCTTTGGTCATTTGATTCTAACATATGCTCTCTGTTCAAGCGGATGATTGTTCCGAACATAAACTCTTAGCCCGTGCATACATTTGTCAGAGTCTTTACAGTAGAGTGGAATGTAGTCAGTTATATCTATGTGGTGAGAGGGGATGGAGGATTGAAGGTTCGTTTCACTTAGTGCTTGTATATCTCTGGAAAAGTTCTTACGTCGTTGATGTGTGCTCTTAGTCCCCGCATATTTGTGAATGCGAGCCCTAAATACGGAGGCGAATATGTTATTCGTTGGGTGTCTAGTTTTTTTTTTAAATTTTGTACTGCATGCTTGTTTTGATATAGAGTGGGGTTTACAAATAAGCTCACGCAACCAGTCCATTAGTTCGTGATTTTGTCGATGGGGGTTAGGGCCTCGGAATAGCTTACTGGAGATAATTGTAGGCCCCCTTTACATGCGCGAAATGGCAGGCACAGTTACCTACGGCATTATACAACTATTTATGAATCAGCCGTTTTTAGCGCTACGTCAGTGTTAAAGCTCTTGTACTGACAGTCGGAAACAGCAGCTAAACAAGATGTCTAACCTGTACCCTCAACCTGTCTGAACAATAGGCAAGTGATATAAGACTTAGTGACGAAAAAAATCCCCAAGTGTCCCAGATAGAGAAAAGGAAAGACGACGTTCGTTGTCCTAGTCAGAAAACAAGGTCAGACACTGCATGCTTTTGAGGCGTTCCAGCGCTAGTACCTCTGCGCCAAGTGAATAGACAGAGGAGTGCAAAGGCCGGGCGATAGGGATACCCCATTTACTCGTAGAGCCATTTTAGGTTTGCAAACCGGATATTTTGTTCGAGATTCCAGCTCTAGAAAAGTTGTGAACCAATGGTTTTCTGCCAAGATTTGAGTGGCCAGTTGCACGGTATTTTTTATCAGAGTGTTCCCTCTCTTAGATCGATGCACTGACAAGGGCTACGGGCCAAACACACTGTGACGAGATAGCCTGCACCCGTGTACTAGTCGTGTATTTGAGAACACTGTAGGTGTAAAAAAAAACATCAAAAAACGTCTATAAATATATGTAGATAGAACCAGTTAACTGTACACTCTAAAGGGAACAGGAAGTTGAAGATATGCCACAAGTAAGTACAAATAAAGGATACACAACCATAACTTCTAGCCAGATATTGCCGTTAAAAATTACTTTAGTATGAATCAATAGACAGACAATATATATACATATATATATACATATATATATATATACATACATATACATATATATACATATGCATATACATATATATATATATATATATATATATACATATATATACACATATATACATATACATATATACATATATATATACATATACATAATTCACTACATTTAAATAATACACATTAGAATTTAATCCTGGGCTCTTTTCGATCATGTTATCCCAAAATGTCGATGTACTTGCATGACCTTTGCTTCACAATTATTATCCCGAGGAAGTCTTACAATAAAGATGAATATATAAAAAAAACATCTCTTGGTTTTTCCATTTTAAATCTTCCCATATATATATATATATATATATATATGAATATAATTTAGTATATTTTAATAATGCACATTAGAATTAAAAGCAAAATAACTAGTAAGAAAATATAAAATAGCTGAATTTTAAACAAGTTCGATGGGGCAATATAATTTTTATCTATAAAACTTTCAAGAAAAGAATTCCACAAATAATACTTCAACATCCTACAATATATCGTACCTCACAATATATTGCTATTAAGCTTACATTTTAACTGCTCATGTAAACATTTACTAAATTGCCGCACTCTTCTTAATACTCTTGTACAACTACCAAATCATCAACATCATGTGTGTATATATTCGGTACACCAGCAAGTTTAACCGAGTGTCCTGCTCGTTGAGCAGGCTAGAAGCGTTCGATCGAATAATGGGGATAGAGAGACACCCATAGAGGCAAGTCAATTCACGACAGTCACCGGTGTGTCGTGTGATTATTATACCCAGACGATTTAGGAAGTTCCGCGTGGCGAACCCAATTATTCCACTCGTTTCCACAGCGATCGGTTCGAATAACATTCTATTGAGAAGACCCGCATATGCTGATTGGTTTCGGTCTTTCAACCGATTTTGCTAGCTATTCAATTGGCGATGAGAATACTATTAAAATCCGAACCTTAGAAACACATAAAAAGAGACTGACTAAACCTGTAATCGGAGTGCGAAGCTGCATCTAAAACAAATAGGCAACAAAAGTATACAGATCGGTTAATTGAGGAAGAATAGGTATGATTTTAGTTAAACGGAAAATCGAAACACTCGGAAACTTGATTAGATAAATGATATTGAACCGGCAAAAAGTAAAATATATTATACAGGATGATTGACAAAAATACGACTTATGTACTCGCTGATGAAAACTCATTTTTGTCATCAGACGGTTTTTTGTACATATCAACTTCAGTCAATACCAGACTTGTGAACCATGTTTGAGTCATTAATATACACAACAGTACTACCTTTAAGCGCATCAACATATTATGTGCTAAATTACTCTTACACCCTCTTCTGTTTAGATGTTGCTCTTAATGGCCCTAATCAGTTCTCTATCAGTCTGAGGATTATTTTGATGGGCTTTACTTTGCGATAGATACACCAATAAGTATTTGACAGGTTAAGGTTCCGTTCGTGTGAAACTCATACGAAATCACATATGCAAATGATAAAGCCATCATAAAATTGCCCCATTATAATTGAACGACGATAAAATAAAGTATGTTGCACGTTATATACGTTATTATACGTTAAGCGACTAAGGCATATGCGGAGGACACTTTGTATAATAACATCAATACATAGAAGTAATATTAAAACATCATATTTCATGAAATATTTCTGTCGGAATTTAAAAACAGAATGGAGAAAGAAAATGTTCTAAATCATAAATTCTTCAATATAGGGAATAAATGAAAATTATTGGCGGGAGACAATTACAATTCAAATATTTTGCTGACGAAAACGATGGAAACTGAATACTCAGTCCAAAGCGAATATTAGATAGACTAATCAAGGAAATAAGTCGAGGAAACAGGAATAAAACAGTTTTTCATGTATGTCAGAAAAATATGTAAATAAGTAAACATTTAAACATATAAAAACATAAAAAAAAATGCGACAACTACACGCGACAAAATGCACTGAAATAAAGGAAAGGCAGTTGCCCCGTTTTTCAAAGCAATTAAGAAAACCTCGGTAAAATAGAGTAACAACAATAGCAAAAACTTTATCATTGTGCATCAATTAAGTTTTTTGAATGTCGTGTGCAGCTGTTATATTGAAAAAAAAAGATGATCTCGAATAGGCTTCTCACCCAACTGCCCTCAACCTCCCTTGTAATTATATGTTAAGTATTATCTAAAAGATAATGTCGATCAAAATAAATTTATAATATTCATGAACTAAATAAATGAATCATAACTAAGAGCGAGACAATGCCAATCTGAAGCTGTTCAGATGTATTGAAAATTGTACACGTCGTATTTTGGTGTTAGTATCATAAAATAAGATACAATAAAAACTATTATACATTTAAGAGTGACACTTGGTTGACAAGTAAATTATAGACTGACGTTCATAAGTACCAAATATGTCTTGATTACAGTGAGGATTGTAAATGTTATTAACGATACCATAATGATTATTTGAGTAGCATTTTTGGACATCACTCTTTATGTTCCAACATGGTTCGCAAACTGCAAAACAAATGTGTATATTGAAGTCTATGTAATATACATCAGGTAGAAGCGCAGGTAAAAAAGTAAAAAAGGTAAAGGTCGCATAGCCTGGACGCGCACGAGTGTTGTTGCCGACATCGCACACTGCCCATTTGTTAAGAATCACCGTGTCTAGTGCTATAACCACTCGTCCACAGGCCCTCCATAAAGAAGCGCAGGTAGCAGCTTATAATTAATCTGTAAACAATACATAAATTATCTGTTAACTAATGATTAACTATTTAAGCATTTCATAGAATCAATCGTTAGTGAGAGTACGAAAAATAATAACAGTTTTTTGTTGATGTTGCTTCAAAGGGTAATAAATGCATATTTTCCCGAAAACATATGCTTCACCACTAATATTCATATTCTATATAAAATAACGCCATGATCGAGAAAGTTAACATAAATAGAGAGGAAATAAATTAATATCAGGATCTTGAACGATTAAAATAAAAACAGTGTTATGGTATATGTACATAGGGTAATGTGTCTTAGAGACTGTTTATGTCTAATCTTAATGGACACTCCTTCAGTTTGTTAAGGGAGGGACACTTTAAACAAAAGATAATCGTGTCCAAATTGTCCAGGTGATATAGTGAGTGAGCATTACTCTAAGATTGTAAACAAATCAATGATAAAATCATTTGTGCACGGCAGGTTTTTCAGCAAATGAACAGTGATTGAAACCCGTAACTTTTAATTTGAACGTCCGTTAAACGGAAAGTTCAATTCCTAATTTTACTAAATATGTGTTTTATTATCCAATCTCAACATCGTCCTGTCGATGTAGCCCACACTGCCCCCACATTTTAAATAATAAATAACATTATTCTTCTCGTCTTTTTGAGAGGATGTCAATAAATGCTTTGCAGAGAATATAGCAGACAGATTCTTAGAAACATTTTCACTGTTGAGCTGATTTGCTTGCCGGCTTACTTTCTTACTATACCATACCTAGATACATACATGTAATTCGGGCATTTAGTCACCGTATGTGGTTTTATTTCTAGAAAAATTGTTATTTTCCTTTTGCTGACTAAACTTATCACATCAACAGGGTAGCTATTTTTGGACCAAGTATTCGTAATAGTTTTTATTTTTTTCGTCTAATTTTGATTGGGAACAAATCATAAGTGCTCTTTGTGTTTACTCCAAATTAAAGTTAACTTTAGTTTAATTATACAAAATGATGTCCTGCGCGTGTATAGGCTTGTAAACGTAGTTTTACGGTAGATTGCAATGGTTGCTTAGGATAGATCACAAGGTTGCAGAATAGATATTGAATATCTTACAGCCAGTATTTAAGCACTATAGTAAATACTGCTTAAAATATTTATTTTACTTTGCAAATTATATTCAAAATTCAAAGGTTGCTATGAATTTCTGTATTCCTACGATATTATCAATCGATTAACGTGTGCCCTATTTCATAAACTATATATATATATATATATGCCGATTTTTAAATATTGTAGGAAGTTGTCACAGCCTATCATTCCTGAAAGCATATTTGTGCAGTTGATTAAATTTGTCACTACATTCGTATATTTAAGTTTAAACTACCTAATGCATAGGCAAATAGACGGCGTATCCATGGACACATGCCTGGGGTTGATACTTACAAATATTTTTGTGGGTTTCAATTAGAATAAATTATTATCTAGACTACTAAAACCTTTAGTCGACTTTCGAAATGTAGTTGACACATTTTGCCTTTTTAATTATAAAACGGAGGCAAATTAATGCTTATCGTTACTCAATAGCATGCATGCCACATTTAAATATACTTATTAAGGAGAGCGCTGTTCCACTTAAGCATTCTCCGATGTATTGATAACAGAAACACCCATCGAATTACCTTGTATCGATCTACCATAAACCTACGTTTACATGCCTATACATCTGCTTGTGTTAATTTTGTCGTAACAAACGAAAGTTAAACTTAACTTGAACCCTAATACACAGACCGTTATGATTTGTTCTACAATCAAAATTAGATGACAAAATAAGAACTATTACGAATAATTTGTCCAATAACGGCTATCTTGTTGATGTGATTACTTTTTCAGAAATGAAACAAAATACGTTGACTAAATGAATGTCCGATTTACATTCATTTACTTTGGTTAGGTACAGTAAGTGAGAAATTCGCCAAGCAAATCAGCTCAACCGTTGAACATTGCTATTTTGCTTCGAACGTGCGTGTTGTGTTTTCTACAACACCTTTATTGGCGTCATCTCGAAAATACGTGTTATCCCCCACTCTCACTATAACGATCATATGATTGATAATTTGAAATGTAGTGGCAGTACCGACTTCGTGGATAAAGTCTAACAACACATTATCAGTACAATTAGGAATATCACCTTCCGTTTATCGGATTTAGTAAACCATGCATACGAGTCTTCAATTATGGACCGTTTACTTAAACGACCCGCCGTGTACAAAGAATTTCAGCAATGACTTGTTTAGGATCTTGAGTCATGTTCACTCGCCATATCACCTCAAAATACCAGATACAATTTACATTCGTTTAAAACGTCCACTCCTTTTGTAAACAAGGGAAGTGACGATTGGGATTAGACGTGACCAGTCTCTAAGAAATACCCTTCTAGTACATATCATAACGCTGTTTGTATTTGAAATATATACATTTTTTTCTTAATGTATGTTAACCTTTAAAAAAATCCCTCTAATCAGCTATTGTTTAGTGCAGGCGAGATCGGTTGGCCGGATTTAAATATATGTGTTTACATTATTCCATCAATGATAACACATGTCTTCTCTTTTATGCTTGCGATAATACGCTCTGACTGACAGCTCGACGGTCGAGTTTCCATCCTGGCTTGACTCACTTGCTAGTCTAGCCGCACTAAAGCACGGCGATACAGCCAAACAGTGTGTATGTTAATAGCAATATATATATATATATATATATATATATATATATATATATATATATATATATATGTGTGTGTGTGTGTGTGTGTGTGTGTGTGTGTGTGTGTTTGTGTGTGAGCGCGTAAGTAATCACCATTACTTTTGATTATAGTGCAGAGGATTATAATACTCAGAAATCATGGAAAATATCGCAATAAATAACATACATACACATCTGTGTATTTACGTTCTTTATTAGAATAATGAGCGCAATTGAAAAATGTTACACATCAATATATATATATATATATATATATATATATATATATATATATATATATATATATATACGTATCATCTGTTTTATGTACACTTCATTATATATTCGTCTCAGACATTAAAACACAAGAAAGGAACCATTTTCTTTCAAATATATAACCAAGGAATAACATTAAGAAGACTATTATTAAAATGAATATCATTAGATAATTTCCTAATGTTTGAACTTTTAAAGTTCAAATGAATTAGTATTCGTAATTATTATACTTTCTAAAAGAATCATGTCCAAAAATGTTATTGACGTATTACCGATATTCTATTCTAAGTTTACATTCGAAATATATTAAAACGTTTTTGTTTTTCTTTTATATAACTTTTAAAATTTAGAAACGCCTGTTTATGATTAAATATATGAAGTAAATAACATACGAATTGGCATACTCCTTACTCTCTTCTTGAATGTATTAATATTTACCCCATACGCAAAGTGTCATGGAGAAAATCGAATATTTACAGTTAATACCCCTGTCCAGAATGACACGACAACACTTTTTTGACGAATTAATCGCGTGGATCAGAGACAATATAATACGAATACCCTGCAAGTTTACAGTAAGAAAATGTAACATCTAACAACAGAATATAAAAACTCTCCCATGATTCGACGACTTGAAGAAATGTATGCGTAAGATATTTGAAAAGCTACATACATTGTTTTTATTTAGTGTCAGGAGAAAATAATTAGAATGCACTCAGATGCTAGTATTGAAATGAGACATTGACACTTTTAGCGACTGTGGGCATTGGTGTGGGATTATGAATCGCAACTATCAGTCACCTGTGAGTTTATGAGCACTGATGATTCCCGGCACCGTATCATGCTGGTTATTGCGGTAAGCGACGTAAACCTTGATTAATTACACACTACTTTGTTATTAATATTTCTTGTTGACATGTAATTAATTATAGGGTAGTAATTACTTCAGACTAAACTACGTACAGACACTGATTTTTACTTTTAACTGTAACTTTTCGCTTTATTACCAAACGAAAAGAAAATACGAGTTAACATGCATAACGTTGAGTTGCATACCAAAATATATGCTTAGTGTGTTGCAGATATCAGAAAAATAAAAAAGACATTTTATGAAATACAACTGTATAAAGATAAACTTACACCTTAAAGCACGCATACATGCACACACAATACATACATAATGGGCATCAGAATTAGAAATAACTCTGTGTAGTTTGGATGAGTTATGTTCTTTTGTAAGATACATAAACAAAACGGAGGCAAAAGAAACCGGACAGAATAGACTGTTGAGAGAAGAGTACATGATTTTTCAGTTTCATCGATCGATTTCTGGCTTACTTTTTTGTCTCTAGTGTTCGCCTTTCTTTTTGTTATTGCACGTCAAATTTTTTCCCTTCTGCGTCGAAAATCGAATCAGATGCATTGAAAGGATTCCCTTTAATTAGTTTTTGTAATTATTATTCAGAAGCGTCGCATTTGATCAAATTTACTTTTCCTATTAGTCTACTTTCTCCCGAGGTCTTTGCTGCATCAACCATCGAAGATGCGGTTATCAGTGAGACTATTTCCATCCTCAGCTCGTTTCCTTCTTATATAACACACATAGGCAAACTACATCTACGAAGACAAAAAAGGTGATTGACACTTTCAAACTTATCCGTTTACTAGAAAATAATTTTAAGATGACAGGATTTCTTGACACACAAGATGAGCAATGCTTTTGATCAACATGATTTTTTTTTTAAATTTTTGCAAGGTTGCCTGAGAACCAGGTTATCCGCCTTCCAGTTAAATAAATCCAGCCCGAGTGGATATTTCTTTTTGAAAAGGAGATATACCTTGACAATTAGAAAAGAAAGTGTGTGGCACCACACCATGATACGAAACACTACGTTGGCAAATAAGTAACTAATTGAAAATTATTGAATTCTCCGATGTTGTCATGTGATATATTTTCTGTTTCTCGTATCAAACCGTGTTAGCGACAAAATTGCATTGGCAACTTCTTACACATTACGCACAATGTTTCATGATAACCACAAAATTATTTTTACTGATAACTGTTGATAGTTAATCCATATGCCGATTCTTACCATTAAGAACTCGGTTAAGCAATATTTGTTTCATGTACGCGTGCTTCTTTAAATATTTGCCTATTGAGTATAAGGTAAGAATTGATTGATATTTCTTTCTTCTAAAATTTCGATTAATCACATCGAATAGTTGTCTAACCTTGTATAATAGTGTAATACATTAGTTAAAGAGAATATCATAGTGAAATAGTTTGCACCTATTGGATTCTTTTAAAATATTCTGGTTTGCTATATTTTGCACGATTTTCAAATGCACTGTTTTTGAATACAGGCTCATCAGTACTTTTTTCAAAGGATAAGTTTTTATTTTTTTACATTTTATAATAGTTTTAGTGCTTTAAAATGGTGACTACATTTGAATATTTAAAAAAATACTTCTCATACATTTAGGAAGAGTAGAACTTAGATTTAATGTTAAATGTCGGAAGTCTGTTAGTCCTTTTATTTGTCTTTTAGTCCTCATATTTCATGAGCAGTATTACTTACACTGGAATATAAATTGCGTTTTTACGGTACGGCTATTGTCTTGAGTTGGGTATTATGTACATATTTCGAATCATCTCCTTATATGCATAATAATCTACGTTTCAATCTATCCATCTCATTAACCTTTATTCTCGCGTGTTTTTCGCTTAGACAAAGTAAACAAATATTATGACTAGTGTATTACAGTAAACCACATTTTAGAATTATTTAAATAGTATACTAAAAATGTCATATGTATTAAACATAAATATATAATTATATTATTTTTTGTTCAGTCGTTTGTAAACGTAGGTCATAATGTACTATTATTCATAAAACCAAATATATAGGATTTAACGTACACGGCAAAGCTCTATGAGTTTAAAAAATATGAATCGTTAAGATAACGCGAACAAAAATACACTAAAATAAATGTGCACACTTATAATAGATACCAACGATTCATGCATTCATTTTACTATGTGGTATTGGATACTAACATAGATGAATGTTTTCTAGAGTGAATTAAACAAAGCTAGGATATACGTTATGTTGGCTAATAGTATTGAAAACGTGCGACCACACTTAGTGAAATGATACACGGTATGAATCAGTGATACAATATTAAAGTAGTTTCTTAACTATGTACGCAGTTTGTTTTTGTAAAGAACATTTTTTACAACTGAAAACGATTTACTCAAAGTTTGATGAGAAGAGAACACCTGTGGCAATGGTATATATAAAGATATTACAATGCACAATGGATTGCTTACTTCGAAATACTAGTGTAATAGTGATGCAATGTGGCAATTCTTGATAGGTATTATACATTTAAGCTGTTTCCTGCCCAGTCAACGTCTTAAACATAGATACCAATAAGATTGAAAGAATACATTCGTTAACTTAATGTAGATAAAAGCTACAGAATCCTATGACATATTCGTCAAAAATGTTATTGATATAGCTAGAAATTTGTTCTGTGTAGCTATGCCCGTTAATTGAGAGCATGTTGACAGTAAGTGGATAAAGGGTGTCTATGGACTCAACTTGAATAAAGCTCGCCACGAGATGTGTGTGTACTGAGTTTCATTACCAGATAAAAGAGGCTTGATAGACAAAACACCCGTGACGTACACTTGGTAAAAAGTGTCTATGTTGAATATTGCCTATTTGCCGCACTTGGGGAAACTTTGGAGACTTTTTAGATGTCCAATCTGTCTGGCATCGTATGAAAAAGGGGCTAAATCCATATGTCCTCTCTTATTTTTTCGTAAATGTGCACGCGTGTTACCACTTCACTTCTTACAACATTTCAGTAACGATTTATATGTACGGCAATTTGCATATATCGTCAACTCTACAGTCAAGAGTAATGTGTATGTATTTGTAAATATATATATATATATATATATATATATATATATAAAATTCCTTTAAATTACGCAAAAGATGGGCTAATACATCGATATTTTATACAATACTTAAGCTCAAACTATAGTCATTTATAATAATGTACTGAATGTTCTAATTAAAAAATTACATTTTTATTTATACAATACTTAATAAATCAAACACTGTTTTGAAAATAGACAGAAACAATTTTATGAATAGAAATGTTTTGTAAATAACTTCGAAACATTTATTAAATTAAATATTTGTATATATATATATATATATATATATATATATATATGGGGTGTTTTCAGTCATAGAAACTTTAGCGACAAAAGCGCGTGATTTTTTAAAGAGCTTGCGCATACAGATTTTCAAGTGATGAGAGGAAGTGAGAAAGAAAATACCAAGTTAAAAAACCACATCGGACTTACCACACCACCTTAAATCAATTACGAAAAAGTGGTCTACTTTAAAATAAAATGTCAACGGTGAGTATTTTATCATTTAGGTTAAAATCAATTCAAATCTCTCTCTCTCTCTCTCATATATATATATATATATATATATATATATATATATATATACATATATATATATATATACACACATATATATATATATACACACATATATATATATATACACACATATATATATACACACATATATATATATATATATATATATATATATATATGAACAGATTTGTATAAATTGTTTCAATGAACACATGCATATAGTACAAGTTTCGTATTTGCCCTAGCCTGGCACAAGGTAGACGGTTCTGAGTACTACTATTCCATGTATGCAGTATACACCATGCGCGACATGAAGTTCAATAACTGAAAGAACACCCCATAATTATGTGACATTTAACACGTCATTCTGAGAACCTCTCGCACCAAGACGGCCTTGAATATGCATAACATCTTCTTTAGCAGGAAGTTCGCTACGTAAGGAATGTTAAGCTGATCGAAATAAGCTGATCGAAATAAGCTTATCGTACGGCGACAGTATCTCACTTGCGGTAAAATAACTGTAAATAAATTTTCAAGTTTTCAATTATAAAAATTATAAACACAGCCATCATTTAACAAATAAGTGAGCTTCAAACAACAATTCGTCGTGAGGTGCACCTCTTTAGGAAACATATCTGATTAAATAAACAACTAACGGCTATTCATTAGAATATTTCACGAAATTATGTGTTAAGTAACAGAACTGACAATAAGTATGGTGCTTGTAAATAATAGCAAAGGAAATTACTCACAGTAAACAGTAATTTTCAAATGCTTCGAATGTCTCTAATATTTTAGAAGACTAAATCACATTATTAAGAATACAACCGTCTGCACTGTATTAGGCAATTGACTATTTGAAACATATTTTCCTAAATGCCTATTACTTTTAATGATACTCTGTTAAACATATTTCCGTATTTTTATTTATATTCACTCACGTGAAAAGTATGTTTAAATGAGAAATATCCGATACAGATAGGATCAAAAGAAATAATGAAATGAAGGCAAAAAGTGGTTGGAATGTTTTAGATTTGAGGAAATAGCTCCCCTACTTTTTAATACGCACTTATCGTATTGCATACCTATTGTCTACCAAATATTTCCCACCAATCATCTGTAAACAGGCACCCAACTTAGCTCTTCCGCCAACTAATCTCACCTCCAAGATATACACTATATTTTAGTTTACGGCTTATTTCCTACGTCTCTTCCAAATTTATGTATATTTCGTTCAATGAAATACTTTCTTCAAAGTTTTATTGATTCAATGCTATTTCAAAATAAGCACTTTTTATTTTATGAAAATTGTCTTTGCGTATTTTCCTAATTTTTTATACATATACATTCACGCGCAGCCTTTCCTTTTGTAATCAACGTTGTTTTGTGGTTAAATTTACTAATACTGTTAATATATATATATATATATATATATACTAAACATATTTTTTTAAATATTAAAGTGTTATTCCCCTACAGACGCCGGTGTTTTGGGCTCTCTTACCCTCATAAGTGTAAGAGTGTTGCTCGAACGCAGTTTGTAGATTAAAGCTAGATTAACGAAACAAACGCCCACAACACAGCCGCGGAAAATCAGCACAGACAGATCTACTCCTGTCGTCTACAATGTTCAATGTTTATATATATATATATATATATATATGTATATATATATATTGTGTATATTTAGGCAGCATTTTTTCATTAATGCATGTGTTGTTGAAAACGACAGAACACTAATATAAATGATAATATACAACATAACAACTCCAATTACATCAACATATATTACCGCAACCAAATGCAGCCAAATTTCAGACTAGAAGAAAAAGCTGTAAAGAATATCCACATCGATATATATCTCCAACAGATAAAAAAAAAATTAATTTAATTATTTATTATACAAGAATAACAACGCAAAACTTTGTAGTAAAAGAACTAGAAAGAACCAATGTAGTGTATACATTTAAATGCCCTTTAGGAAGATGTACAACCCAAAATAATAATAGCTACATTGGTTTTACAAAAACCACTCTATCCCGCGTCCTCACTATGCACCTCGCCAACACTAGTTCAATATACAAACACCTACAAACGCACAACTGCCCTACATCTGAGTTGAGACAGAACTTAGTACTGAACACAAAAATAATACATTCCGAAACTTATTTAAAAAAATTTTAAATACTTGAAGCCGTATACATAAAAACACATCAACCTAAAATTAATAACATTACATATGAGACAAGTAAAACTATTTTAAAACGCTTAGCTTAGTTCAGTGGCACCAACCGGTGTCATCTTATTCAATTAAACAAATAGGGACATCTTATTAAAATTACTTACTGCCTATCTCCCCCATTTTCATTCTCCATAATTATTAGACTAGACTTAATTAATTCGACCACTATTTAAAATTAAAATTATAAAAAATAATATTAAGAATAATAAATAAAATTAATAAATAAACGAAGAACTGTTTCAATCGTCACATTTCAAAATGTAGACGCCCGTCTTTTACGTGAACGGTTTGCCGGCGTATATTTTAAGAAATTCCATTCTTTCACTAGCTTTGTTTTATTCATTTTTGCCATTAAAGACCTGAAAATGATTCCAGAGAGAATCGAAAACGTTAGTCAAACACACGGATTCTACATTAATTCATTTCATTTTAGCGTCAAAAAGATCATTCGACGAATTAAAAAAATAAAAAAAGGAATCACTAAACAGAAGGGTTCTGTCGTTTTCAACAACACATGCATTAATATATATATATATATATATATATATATATATATATATAGGACAATGATGGAAACTGCGTTGAGAGTTTTATTGGACTGACTGGACTGGACCAAAATATGCTTGTCATGAATTACTTTATGGAATTCGGAAAGAAAGTCTAGGATCGTTAAGTGTGCATAAGTTACACAACGCAGAATAATAGTCGTAACGCTTGGATGGGTGTATTTGATCTCATCTTGGTAAATACTCGTGAGAAATACAGTATCTTAACCAATACTATTTGCAGTATTGTATAACCGGAGATGACAACCGCACATCTAGTTTACTACTAGTTACTTAAACGTAGTATTAAATACAGCAGTCGGTTTAAGGTGTATTCTAAACGGTAAATTTTTCTGTTTTAAAAATAAACTGGGCTAACCAAATATCAATTTTGTTTCAAGTATTCGAAATCGTAACATTACAAAATTAAGCTAAAAAATGTAGTATTTATGTTACATCTGCATTAGGATGAAAGTGCTTTTTTCAGTAATATATTTATGACAATTCTACAAAAATAAACAGCTATATGTTAATGGACATCTATTTTGTTTACTGAAAAAAAAAACTTACTACTTTTGGAATCTTCACAGTTTACGTTATATCTGTGATAAATATTTACATAGTTTAGATAAAATATAACAGCTCTCTACTTATAAGTGTTTCACGATTGACCTGCATATATATATATATATATATATATATATATATATATATATATATATATATATATTTGTCATATATGTTAATGAATTATCTTTACATAAATATTATGAAAATATGATTTATTTGAACGGGTCTTAATGATAAAACATATGCATTACTTCTTACATGTGAGTAGGGACAGACTTTACCGATTGTGACTATTAATTCTGCAGGTCACGTTAACGTATGACGTCGTCGATCATGTAAACAATAATTACACATCATAGGAAAAACGTATTTGGAAACACGTGATATAATGGATGCCGTCGATTTTATTGCATTTATTTAAAGTGTAATTACTCTGTGTTATCTATTAACACATTTATTGAGCTATCTTTTATTTATTTATGCTTAACTAAAAGATGCGTTTAATAAATATAGTCATGTTGATATACTGTGAAGCTGATATCTAATATTAGCAAATACTTTTCCGTAATAACATGAGAAACGATTTTATACAATTCTTAATACTGGTAATTTCTTTGTTTTTCCAAGAACTTCTCTTAATGTTTTGGAGACAGACCAGAATAAACATTTTTTATTCTGAAACTACAATAGCGATGATTAACTTTTATTAAAGAAGTAATACTATTGTGGGATATTTTCTCGTGCCGGACAATATTTAAACAATGGTTATTTCATATACTTTTATTGATGACTTGAAAATCATAGACAGTCTAAAATACGCATAGTAATGATAATATGAAAGTCAGACTTTCAGTTGGGACACATAATAGTTGTCATCAATTAGCAAAAAAAAAATGCTAGGTGTGCCTATAAGTTTTTCAAACTGTATTTGAATATGGTTCACTGTATTTACACTTCTTCCTTGCAAATCTATGATGAGTAAATACTTGTAATACAACTTACTATTTCAATATCGTAAAACGTACGACACGTGAATACAAAAAGTAATATAGTGTAATGAGTTAGGAGAAGGAGCTTATATGATTCATCATTTTATCAGGGACAAGTCTAAGTCCACTTGTTTGCTTTTATATAAATATGCTTCAACGTGAACAATGGATTTCAGAACGTTTGATAGTCAGTTCTTGCTGTCTTCATCTACAGTCGTATTTTAAACAGAAATTCATGACCTGCTGTACCGTGAAATTACAACGTTGAAACTTGCAGATATATTTCCGAAAACTATCAAAAAATGAGAAAATAACACAAGTAAAACCGTAATAAGACCGATGTTTGCTTACATCAATAACGTATATAGAGCCAAAGTAAAAAAAATAAACTTAAAAAAACACGAGGTTTAACAGATAATATCGCTAAGTCTAATATGTACATTAATTGACTAGGTCTGTTTATTACAACGAAAAATAATACTACATGATGTTTGTGAGCTCGCATAAATGAAACCGTCAATAATCAATTTTAACCCACATAGTTCGGGATTTAAAATGAGCAGTTTATAAAGTTTTAATTAAAATAACTATACTTGTGAAGACAACAGTATTGCACATTTTCAGAAACATATTTGGAAAGGAAAAAAATAAACTGTGAAGATACATGTCTGTGAGAAAAATAGTGCAAATAATCTATAACAAAAACTGTTAATTAAGTAAGCAATTTATAGATGTAAATCAATGTAAATACCCCAATTAAAACTTTTATAATTGATACTCTAATTTTTGTTTTACATATTTCACCCCAAACAAGGCAGGCCGCCACTGTAGTTGTAAAGGGTTACTGAGGATAAGGGTGTGGATTTTCGGTGTCACCGAAAGTTGGGAGCAGTGCAGAATGACATGTTTGTTTTGCTATAGAGTGGGGTGGACAAGGTGGTTTTTTTAAGGTTACAATAAGCTAACACAACCAGTCTATTAGTCGCTACCAGGTCCATGAGGGTTGTGGCCTCGGTAAAGCCCACCGGAAATATCTGCAGGAACCCTTTCCATGCGCGAGATGACACTAACAACAAACCACGGTATTATGCAACTGATGATAGAGCAGTCGTTCTTAGACTTACCCAAGAGTTTGGGCTCCTGTACTGTCAGTCGAAAACAGCAGCCAGGCAAGCTGTCTAACCTGTACCCTCAACCTCTCGGAACAAGAGCGACCCAGACTGGTCAAGTAAGACTTAGAGATGAGTAAACTTTCCCTAACTTTCCCCAATATAGAGGAAGAGAAATAGCGTTCATTGTCTTAGAAAGGAAACAAGGCCAGGCGCTGAGTGTTTTGAGGCGAACCAGCGCTGATACCTCTTCGCCTGGCTAATAGAAAAAAGAGTGCAAAGGCCGGTGATAGGAAGAATCTATCTACTACAATCAGATATTAAATATGTTGTTTTTTTATTAATGATTAACCACTTATCAAGGTTTATAGCCACTGGAGGATAAGTGTTAATTGATTTTGAGGGCAGTTTATTACAAGTTTTTATTGTCATTAGTTTGCGATAGAAACATGCTATATCCTTCAGGAAAAAGCAATCCTTTGGAAGCGTATTCCGTTGATTAAAGTTTCTTGGATAGAAACCCTATTCATACAGATTAAGTTTGATTTCCAGTAAACGGAGGAACAAAGGGACGTTTTTGCTATTGTTGTAGAGACACAAATTGGTGCTGAGATTAAAACTCAGTCACGAACTTTTGTTAAGAAATAAACATAGAATACAGAGTAAGGAAAACGCCTCTTTGTGAGAAAGGGCTGTATAGAAGAGAATTAATTATATCTCACTAGATTGTCAAGTGAAAGTTGTAACTCAAGGCGAGAAAGACTGCTCTGTTAATATACTTCCTTGTATGGAGCAACAGTACAGTATGTTATGACGTATCCGACGCTTATGCAGCAATGGGATTGCACCAGAAGTCAGATGTTGTGTTCAATTCTCTTCTTTAAATTGGCTTGAATTTATTTCAATGATATCCATTTATTTGAATTCCCATTTAGTGGACATTTTAATTGTTCTAAGGAAATTGATTACGATTGGGTTTCCTTAACCCTCATATGACACTATTCTAAGCTTACTGGCAAAAATTCTAGTAAAAAGTAGAAAGTATCTAACATACACCTGCAATATCGTAGGGTATCTTAACTGGCCTATTGTTTATGCGTATACAAGTTATTAGAATAATTTACAGTGTAATTTGTGAGTTGACCACTTAATAGTTTTAACCTGAACTTCTCCAGGCTTATAAGACATAGATTGCTACTAAGAAAATGTGATTCGTTGGTAACCAGTCAAGTGATGGCTTGATTGTTTTAATCAGGCTTGGGTTTGATTGGTCTAATCAGGCTTGGGGTTGATTGGTCTAATCAGGCTTGGGGTTGATTGGTTTAATAGGCGGGTTTCCCAAACAAGTCAAATGTAAAAAGAAATGAAATAGGAAATTCTAAATTAGTTTTTTGTTCACTATATTTTCCTCTCTATTTTTCGCTATTACTGTCTTTATCCTCGTGTCCTTCAAAATATTAGTTCCATAGTATTAATACGTGAGATAATATTCTCTATTGTTCATAATAGACTATTTGAATCTTTTAATACTCTTGTTTTACTATTACCTTAAACCTTTATAAAAAGAGAGAGAGTGAACGTTATGCAAGAGTTTTAAGTGATGCAAGAGTGGTAGATACCGTATACAAAAAGAGCGACAGTTGAAACAGCATACAGTGAGAGTGTGATAATGGTAGATAGAATGTGACTAAGTGAAGCGTCTTTGGATTAGTTTATTGCAAATTACGGCTAATGAAAATGAATATTTTTTCAAACATAACTATAAAACTGAGCAATATTTTTACGTGCATTTTTGGTGATTAAATTATAAGTCGAAAATTAGGGAAATAAATGTTGACAAATTTATCGTTAGTATAATAACATAAGTTGTGTTTACCATGGTCAAACATTATCACATCCATTTCAATTGCTTACATGAGGCCGCTTCTCTTTGGGTCGATCTCTCACAGACTAGATACACAATATAAAATGACGTTATTTCTTTACATGTTTATTATTCCGCGTTCACAAACACCGCGCGGGAGTTGAGATGATTAGTTAAGCCATATCAACACATATCGCCCGTAAGCGTCTGGTATAGATAGACACAGCTCTTGTTTCTCGTCTATCTTTCCTGAAGCTTGTTGATCGAAAAGAAACAGAAGCCGCCTACTGCCGTCTACGTGTGATGCTATAGCCACCCATGTTCATGATAACTTCTAGGACCCTCGCGTTATGCCATATTAACATCCAAACAATTTAATAAACTAGTTTTAATGTTCGTTTACCATAGCATTTGAGCGTTGATTATAGATGCCTTTTAACAGATTTCCACCTTCTAATTAATAATCGTTTATACAGAAAAGCTATTCTCTAATTGAATTATTCTCAATTTGATCGCATATACATTATTCCTTTATGTCTTAATACTAGGGTACTTAAACGATTTCAACAATGCTTTTCTAATCGTTTGTAGAAATCTGACCTTTGCATGGAATGCGCGCCATGACATTCTATATCGTTATTGCCAGCACTGGCGTCGCAAGTCTAAGTAAATGATTGTAATATTTTACAGAAAAGCGAAAAAGAAAAGATTAAGAAAAAATGTATATAAATCAACAAAACTATTGCAAGGATATTTGAATATTGCATTAGGAAACGAATCAACATGGCACCATATAACTGTTTTTTCTAGTTCATTGTAAATCGCGCGATTAATTAGAGATTGAATAATCAGAGATTTGTATTACAAGGGAATAATAGAATGAAAAACAAAACACATTACGGAAATGTTTATAAAATAGCAATAAAATGTATTCTACGTTTGTTCGTTGTGAATAGTTTTGCTCTTCCATCTTATTGTTATTTTCTAACGTTTTATTATAACCGATTCTGTTAAGTGATTATGCCGCAATATCATAACATTGCGTTAATAATTAGGGGTGTTAAAACTAATACTATTAATATTAAAACATTGACAACTATATATATATTTCAATAGGTTTTAGCTATTATTTCATGAATAAACATTATATGTCTTAATGCGCGTATCTGTCTGATGGAAATAAACATATCTTAAAAGAAGAGGGAACCCCTGTAGTTTTCGAAGAAACTTTTAAAAATTGATTTAGTATACTGAAAGTTTGAAAACTGGAAAAAATATAGCAGTTATATTCGACAATGTTCGTTTAATTACAGGATATCGTGATTTATAGACGAAATTTGCACCGGGATCGATAAGATAGGCAAGTAACCTACGAGAACATGTTACACGCTAAAATATGGTCATTGTGGGCTTCAAAAGAACCACGGTGGCATAACCAAAAATAGCAATGCAATCATACCGGGTTTTTATCTTGACTTCCTGCATCAAAAACATACATCAGTGACTAGGCAGTTTAATAAGACACAGGCTATGTCTTCAACTATAAATAAATCTAACATCTCATTGACACCATGAAACTATATTTTCAATTAAACAACTGTTTAAATTGTGGGGTACCATATTGTCTATGTGTACTCACAAACAAAGTAAACTCATAATTTATCAGGTTAATTAATTGCACATAAAACTTAGTAATACACCTTCTGACAAGTTTTGTAGTGTGTGTAGATAGCCAGGAGGTTATATAACGATGTAGGACATGTCATATGTATGAGTTCCTGTAAATAAGCAAATGTAATAACAATTGAGAAACTGAATAAAACATGTATCAGTACCCACGTTATATTTGTCACCAACATGCCTTTCACACATCATTGCTGCGGCACAACTTCATGGACAGGACAGCATACTGAAACATAAAGCACAACTGATTCTACGGCTAGAATTCCTATTTTCAATAATATTGAATTTCCGCGTTTAAAGTAATAAACTAGCCACTGCTCTGTGATTTGGCAGATCTACTAGTCAACCGGCAAACAGTTATCTAAACAGCACATAAACGACAGCTACACCTTCGAAATCTGTTTCCTGACAAATTGCCATAATGTCAATACAGATGTGCGTTATCGTAATCATATAGTCTACAATATGCAATACACTAAGCGCAACAGCTTCTATAAAGAGGGTATAATAACACTTTTGCAATAGCGCATTAAAGAAGACATGAATAATCGTATATCTTCTTTCCACAAATAGATCATGAAACAACATACAACATTTCCGAGAATATTTTGGCTATTGTCCGAATACGAGGTAACTTGTGATTTATAAAGCTATTCTTGGGACATGACACTTTTGCACCGTATTCAACTCGTATTTGAATTTTTATAACACATTAATAATTAATGTTAAGTATTCGATGTTCACAATGCCTAGTTACATACTTTTATGGTGCTGATTATAATTAATATATATATATATATATATATATATATATATATATATATTAATGTGTGTGTGTCTGCATATGTGTTAATGATGGCAGCCTTATTATTTCTCGTCTTCTGAATTTTTTAATTGATGTTTCAACTCGGCGGGCACGTTTTAAGGTGTCCGGTAGAAATTCGTCGAGTACATCTCCGATATTTCCTTTATTTATCACTTTCAGTGCTTACGATGTTCGCGATCTTCTTCGAGAGTTGGTTTGTTTACTTTTCGTGATGCTGAGAAAAAGTAAGTACACATATCGGCGAAACATTTTCTCCGTCATGCTAAACGGAACACGCCCACTAGTTTAAGATGTTCTTTTTATGAAATATATAATAAAAATAAAAGATTACGCTGTCCCAACAACACGGACTCCTGCTAAGCAAACGGACCACAATACTGTCAAATTTACAATGTTTACGCAAGATCGAAAGGTTTATCGAGCTGTTATCCTGCGATGCATTCGTTAGTACACGCGACTGACCTCAAATTTATGTGTTCTTTTACATGCCTACGTAACCGGGAGAACATTAGGAACCAATCTATACCGCGAGAGAAATAATATATAAACAAATCGTATATTCACAATGATTGTAGCGAAGAAAAATAAGAGCCCAATATGAAAAGAAAATATCTCAAAATGAACTGAGTAACTTTGAGCCTTAACTCAATGATACGTTTACACGATCTAAATACAACACATTTTAAATAGAGTAAATTACATTGTGGTTTATCTGGCAAGGTACGTTTGTAATGCTTTATTTATCTACCTCCCACAAGGTAAGATGTGACACAAGGTCGGGAAAGTGGGATTAGATTAGCCAGGGCTCGAGGTGAGCATTCTGGCCATTTAAAAATTGCCTGGGCAGGCCCGTCGACATTCCCGGTAGGGCGCCTCAGACAGTAAGCAATAAACTTACTCCTCCCCAAAGAGGGGAGACAAAGCCTGGGAGGGTGCACCTCCTAGAACTGCACAGGACCAACAACCCCTAATAGACCGGCGTAAATCCAGACCCAAAGGCCCGGACGATACTGGTTTATTAGGTGGGGTAATGCATTTCGTATTTTGCATTATAGACATAAAATGACAGAATGTATATGACTGGATCGTAGCGTTACTTTTTCATAGAACTGTTTTGTGGGAAATAAAAGAAAAAAAGTTTTGGAATATATTTTTTGCACTAGAACTTTTCGACAGAAGTTATATAAGGATCTTCTGATGAACTGAATGGGCTAACGATCCTTGAAATGATATATGCATTCCTCATTTTTCGTTTCTACGCTAAACCATTGTCAAGCATTACATTGATTTTTTTTAATTCGTAAACTAAAATATGAATAACTACTTTAAAATACCAAGTACACAGATCATACATAGAAACAACTGCACCAATCGATTACACATCTATTCATGTAATTTGCATCTATTAATTCGTTTATATATGTAAACAATTGAATGCAATTTAAATATTTGAAATAACGTCGATACACTATTGTGTTTTATAGAAGTTATCATATATCTATACGTATGTAATAGTTTGTGAAAGTGGCGTAGTGTAATAATAATAGTCTGTGTTCTGTTTAAGTTCTGTATGGCATACCGCATTAAGTTTGCAAAATAAATGAATCTGCACAGCTCCCAATTCAGATTGACGCCACCTCCATAAACTTTAATGTTGATTCTCAGTAGTCTGTAAGGTCTACAGTGGAATCCTGCCTTGTTTGGGATTAACTAAGTCACAAAAAATATCAATATATTTCCGGTCTCTACAGTAGAGTAGAAAATCGAGGCTTTGTTATGTAATTTCTCCACGAAAGGTAACAATTGAAAACAGCACTAGTATCATTCTGTTTCTTTCAGAATTGTTACCCGTCTTCCTGGACTTCTTCTTGCCACTAAACTCAAGCAATGTGCGGTTAGAGATTGCACAACTACTGCGTTCTTATAGACAGCCTTACCATGGATATCTCATATAGTGGTTTTGTTCAATATCCGTTTTACCATAATACAATGGTCCTAAACTATTTAATACATACTAGCAGGAAAATCCGATGTCGTAAAGGATTTATCACTTGGAATCGCGATGATCACTAATATGTACTGTTATAATATGCTCATAGCACCATATTATATTCTTTGTTTTTACTGATCCTCTCGTCTTATTTCGCTACCCAGTACCGTCGGAAAAAGCTGAAATGTTTTAACACTCTTTAAATCAGTTTCTTATATTTATAGTTAAAGTTTTATTAACATGTGATATACGCACTTTATTTTCTGAATGTTGTTTTTCCAATGAGACTCAGATATTCAGCACATGGTAACGTAGAATGTTTGGTACACATCCCTTGTCTTTCATGGAGAATTTTATATATATATACATCTCATAAAAAATATACTTGCAGTTAAAAAAAAATGGTCTACTTCCATTATTTGCGTCATTAAAATTTAGTACATATGATTTAAATTCCATGAAAACAGGATATATTTAAAGGGTTAAAGAGGCCTATACTCTCATAGTCTTCTTAGGGGTAGACTTAGAGATTCGAAAACACTACCGTTGTCTGACCCAGTCAATTCTACACGAGAATACACATTTACATTTGATGTAGATTTTCTAACCTTTATTTCTATAGGGAACACGCACACTTCACATAAACGTAAGCAAACACATTGAGTTTGTGTATATATATATATATATATATATATATATATATATATATATATATATATATATACATGTGTGTGTGAGATAGGGAGAGACAAAGAGAGAAACATCGAGTCATACAGAGACATACAGACGGACAGACAGAGAGTATATATTATGTGCGAGAGGTTGTCAGAAGACCAGGTTTATATTTGAACTTGGACGTCCAGCAAAAGGCAAACGGTGGTTATCTGTGCAAGAGTAAACATTAGACGAATCTATCTGTTGCGTATTACAAATTGATTCAAAGAAACACCATTTTTAATGCATCGCGTCGACCCTATTTTGAAAGCAACAGTATTCCATTCATCTCTCTGTTATTGTGTTCGGTGAGCGAGCATAAATATATTGATCAAACTGTTTCCCATTATTGACGTCTTGCGCATTGCTCGTTCGCCACATATTCTTTCGTTTCTCTCTCTGACTTTGTCTGTAACTCTCTATCTATCTAATCGTTCCTTTCTTTCCCTCTTTTCCAATTCCGAAGATCTTCAGGCGAAGTCTGAATCAATAACAAAACCGAAGAAAAAATGCTTGTGAAAACTCCTTAATCAGAAATGAAGGGATGATAAAGAAGAAAAGAAGACAAAATAGAATAAAGTCTGTGTAATCAAAGGAATTTCTTCTATAGAGTTTTTTTTTCCATAATGATTCGGGCAAAATATGGAGTTAGTATTCAGTCTATATAAACAGAGACAGACATAAGCGCGCATGCGCTTAAATTCACAAACGAACACATATTTGGTCTGGTTTCAATTCTCATTATACAACACGCATATGATCACATTCACACATATCGAACTGCTGCCACTTTGATGCAACCACGCGTGACACATCTTGCGGCATGAAGTTTGATATCGATAGATACATGGCACTGACTGCAAACATTGACTTTGACTAATGGGCTTGGTTATAAAAATTGTCGGATCTGAGTAGTCTTAGACTATCATTTACCGGAAAATCACCTCATGTAAAATATAAATTATATTAATACAAAAAAGCGAATAAAAATGGCAATAACATGCTTGTTTACAAATAAGCCTTTCTATATCTATATTGTTCTGAGTATTTGCAAAGTCATACTAGATAAAATATATTTCCAGTAAGCGTGTTTTTTCCTGAAATCAATAAAAAAAAAACTATAGCATCTGTATCGACGCATCGCGCTACGTAAAAACATACACGTATGATATCTGGCTTTACCTCAAAGAAAATTTCGTTGGGAAATTACAGAATTAGTCTAATAGGCGATAATCGGAACCTCGCTGAATGGTTTACAATAATTAACATAAAGCCTAAGAGTATTGATTTACTCCACTCCAGGAGTTAGGCACAAGGCCAGTTTTTATCTTACTCCCACAAGTAAGATGTGACCCAAGGTCGGGTCTGGAAAGTGGAGTTTAAAAATTGCCTGGGCGCACCCGTCGGCATTCCCCAGTAGGGGCGCCTCAGACAGTAAGCAATAAACTTACTCCTCTCTAAAGAGGGGAGGCGAAGCCTGGGAGAGTGAACTTCCTAGAACTGCACAGCACAGACCCATAGACCGGCGTAAATCAAGCCCCGAAGGCCAAGACAATACCAGTCTATGGGGTGCAGTATCCATCGCAACATATACTACACTTTGATCTTAGCCAAAAGGCCAAGAGTAGAATGAAATCTATTACATAATTAATATAAACTTCGACAAATCGTATAAAAAGACAAAGTAAACATTTCAAAACAAATAAAAGTGCAGAGTTGACATCACCAACAGAAGTAAATAAATAAAAGATGACCAAATGACGTGACCAGACATAACATGTTTGGCACCGACTAGTGTAACTCAGGTTATCAAATCTTGCGCGAACAAAACAAGTGAAATTAGTACACTGAACCATCAACATAAAAAAACATATTTATGTTTCGTATTTTTTTAGATAAGGACTGATATATTACTAAATATTAGTATAATTTTGACTAATATTCTTATCTTGGTTACTATGTTCACAACGTTTTAGCCGATGTAATCTCCGTGCATTATTTCGAACTCGAAGAACAATACAAACTTTCAAACTAATATCTTTATTCAATCCACAGGTTTAGAGTGTGCTCGTTCCGTCAGCCTTTAATCTACAGAATAATGTCGGGAACTATTGGTTCTGTTGTCATGAAACCGTTCTTTTTAAGAGGGTGGGTGTAATCAATCCAGATATTACAACTTGCTCTTTAATATCTATTACATGGCCATGCCACCATCGTTACACGAACTGCCTTCTCCTTTTTGTGATAACCGGTGGGAAATTGCAGTATCTGTTCTGTTGTCATGATACCATACTCATGGAATTACATTATATGTTCGTTCGTTATTAATATAATATATATATATATATATATATATATATATATATATATATATTGAATAATATGTATATATCTAGAGAGAGATGTTGCCTTTATGTATGATCTTAGTGTTAGTTGTTAATATTTGTCTTAGTTCGGTTGATTTTGTGCTTTTTATTTGTGGTAATATGTCGCTGGATGGCACTAGTGTCATTTAAGTGATTCGTAAGACGTCGGGAGAGGGTTGTAGTTGCATGGCCAATATAAGTACTGTGTTTGTCTGTTTGGGTCTTGGGGAAACATTCCTCAGATAGGCATTGGAACAAATACAGTACGTTTGTTTGGTTTAGGGAGAGTTAGTAGTGTTATTATTTTTTATTATTAAGTTAGAAGTTTTGAATTTAGTGTAGTAAATTATTAGTTTTAGTTTTTTGTTGGTCGGTGGGTTTAGTGTATCAGTTTATTATGTTAATTATATCTTTTTCGTCGAGTTTGTAGTTAGAATGCATTTAGTTTTTATAGTACAACGAAATAGTGTCATTTTTGTTGTGATTTTTGTCTGATTCTTTTGGTGTATGGAGGTAAAATATAGTTTTATTTGTTGGTCGACAATTCTGTTGGGAAAATTCTTATTTACTAGGGTTTGTTTGATTTTAGTTAGATCTTTGTAGAATATTACATTGGATGAAGATATCGCGTATGCGCGGTGGACGAGTTTTTTTATTAGAATAGTTTTATATTTTTAGGAGCATTCGCTATAGTAGTTGAGTAAATTCGGATTATTATTCGTGGGTCTCTTATATGTGGATGTTGTGTATTTGGCAGGATTGTTAGAGTCGATAATTACGTTGAGGAAGGGGATTTTGTTGTTAGAATTTAGTTCATGTGTGAAAGTGAGTAATGAGTTGGTTTCTAGGGTATTTTTGAGTTTGTCTATATTGTCTAAGGGTCAATAGATATTTAATAATAAAACTATAATACGGCTCTTAGTAATAAGACACAGCATCCTGAAGACGATCGAGAGACCGAAAACGCTAGATGAATGGCCACCGATACAACGTAAGGTGTCATACTCCACCAATTAACACCAGAAAACAGACAAATCACTTGCCGCGTCTAGAAATTAACTAGTAAGATATCGAAGAGAGAAAACTCCGTGGTCTTCAACGACGCGTCTATAATATATATATATATATATATATATATATATATATATTGATAGATATTGATATACATATATATATATATATGTATTGATAGATATTGTTATACATATATATATATATGTATTGATATATATTGATATACATATATATATATATATATTGATATACATATAAAATATTTAGATATATATTGATATATATATATATATATATATGTAGACATATATATATGTATATGTAGACATATATATATTGATATATGCATACATATACATATTTATATATATATAAATATGTATATATTGCTATATATACATATATTGCTATATATGTTTATATATATATATTGCTATATATGTATATTGATATATATTGATATATATTGATATATGTATATGAATCGATATATATATATATATATATATATATATATATATATATATATATATATATATATCGAATACATATCCATATATATTGATAACT
>OY744515.1:241508107-241525607 GCA_963556195.1 Sepiola atlantica | reverse complement strand
ATTTCTTTGTTAATTTGATAAACGTCTTTGATGGTACGACGTCCTCGCCTTGGTGTTAAGAAATGGCGGGTAGAATTCAAAAACCGGTGTCGAACGATGGATGCGTTGGCACGCTGTCGAGTAATGTGTGTGTTTTTCGTTCAAGTTTAAAGTATTGCATGGAAAGTTAATGAAATATATATATATATATATATATATATATATATATATATATATATATATATATATACTGCGTAACACCAAAGGATTTCAGTACGGTATATAACATAAGAAGCGCTAGATTTGCATCATATCAAAGGTGATGGTAGAGTGTTTTCTATTGGGATACAATCGCAGTAAACTACCAGTGTTGCTCTATTTTATAGATGTGATGCACATAATTCATTGTTTATATAACTTTTTTAATATTAAATATGTGCCTATTTTTGGAATGCTAGGTTTATTTGGTCAAAAATTATAATTTTTTTTCTTCATCATTCTTGTCTTATATATCGATAAATGTCTGTCGCATCACGGAGACTCTACTTAGAATATATCATATCCATGAAGTTGAATGTTCGATCACCTATCAAAATAAATTATTCCTGGGCTTTATTTAGATTCATAATTCTTTGTGTCCGAGATATTTACGTAATAATGTACCCACATTTAAGCACACGCGAAACATTACGACAGTGAAATTCATAGTTTATCTTATGTTTACTTCAAGCCTGTTTTACAAATGGAATATTATATTAGTAATGCATTTCATGTGTAGAACAGATGTTAAGATACGAACACAAGTGAAATAATGTACGGACACATTTTTGGCGCATTGCAAAATATATCGAATCAGTAGTTTTGCGCATCTTCTAAAGGTATAGGATAAAACACTCGAATTCAAATCAAACGAACCTTTCTAGTGCATTAGATGCGCATACGAGTTTGTTTTTTCAATTGTTGTCTGGTTTGTGTGATTGCGTCTGGACATTTGATTATGTCTTCGTTGCTACTCATTGGATTCTTGTCTATGACTTTAATTTGAATATATGTTTCCCCATTCTAAGTCGGTGTTAGATTTTGACTTACATACTCATTTAATAGTTTGGTTTGTATTTTACTGCTAGGACAGAGGTTTTCGTAAATTATTTAGTACGTTTTTAATGCCTTCTATAGTAGAAGTATTAATACCACTGTCATAAAGTCAGAATGTGACACAAAGGATGTCTAATAAAAGACGCACCAGATTGTAACGTTACTCAATACTGTTTTAAAAACGAATAGGCTATTTTGCCGGCTCATGTTAAGTTAACTTTACTGTTACAGCGAAGATTTCACGAGTCAACATTTTAAAGTTTAATTCACCAATGTTTCCAATAAAAAAGAAATTAAACGAAGTTAATGAAAGTAAAAAAATAAACTAATCTTTATTACTTATGTTTTTGTTTCTATCTACTCGACGTAAAAAAAGATCTTTATTGGCCTTTTGGCTAACATCAAAGTTTAGTATCTGTTCCGATGGATAATATACCCCATAGACTGGTATTGTCTTGGGCTTCGGGGCTTGATTTACGCCGGTCTATGGGTCTGTCCTGTGCAGTTCTAGGAGGTCCACCCTCCCGAGGTCCACCCTCCCAGGCTTCGCTTCCCCTTTTTGGGGAGGAGTGGGTTTATTGCTTGCTGCCTGAGGCGCCCCTACCGGAGAATGCCGACGGGGCTGCCCAGGCAATTTTTAATGGCCAGAGGTCTCACCTCTCAAGCGCTGGCTTTTCAAACCCCACTTTTCCGACCCGAACTTGGGTCACATATTGCTTGTGAGAGTAAGATAAAAACTGGCCGTGCCTTACTCCTGGAGAGGCGTAAATCAATACTCGAGGTAAAAAAGATAACATTTCAACATTTTTCTAATAGAAAATAAATATTTTTTTAAATTGGATAAATAATTATTTCCTAATGTAACATTTTATGAGATAACTAGTCAACAGTGATTTTTTTTATAATTTAAAACATAAAGAGGAATAGTTTGTTGGATTTTTTTATAAAACAAACAGTCAATAATGATTTGTTTGTATAATTAAAAACTTTATGAAACGAAAAGTTATTAAAAACTAATTGTTAAATTAATTTTTACTTCCGGTTGATTGGGTCATGAGTGTACGTAACTCTTCAAAATTGATTTCTGATTCACTTAAGTGCCGACAATTTTTATTTAAAATTTAGTGTATATTTCTAACGATTTTCAATTGTAAGTTACTGACCTCTTCTTTCTTAATCTTCACCTCATATTTTAAAATAGAATTTTTTTTAAATCCAGTGCTTTTTCTTGATATTTTAACATCATTGAAGTTTTTCTTCATAAAGAAATATATTTTAAATTCAATTAAACAACTTAATAACTTCATTATTTGACCAAAACTGAACCGAAAACTAGTGTTAGAAAATATCTTATATTTGAAAAAGCTTACAATGGAACTTAGTGTTGGAGATACATCCAGTTCATGTGCTGAACTAGAAGAGAAACTTAACAGTTACCAATCTGTTAACTCTGTGCAATTGTGGAAAAGACATAGTAGAACAATTGTTGCAGCTCAGAAAAGAAATCCAGATCGCCAATTCAATCCTGATATAAATTACAATGAACTGTGGTATTTTTGTGTTCACGGTGGGAAAAAACACACCAGTAGTTCTCAAGGCCAGCGACCGAACCAATTCACTATCAAGGTGAATTTCCCATACCAGATGAAACTGAGATCTAGTGAATATGGACAGAGCTTAGTCATCACCAAGCACATTAATGAGCACAATAATGATGTGTCTACGCCACTATAGAACCTCATTCCAGCACAAAGACGGTTAAGCCAATCTACCAAAGACAAAGCTGAAGAGATGCTGAAGGTAAATGCCAACAGGAAGATGGTCCGTCAACACTTGTCTGGTATGACAGCCAAATCCCTCTTCATGAAAGATATTCACAACATTGCCACGGCTGTCAAGCGCAACATGCATACAAATGTCAATGAACTGCTTCAATGAACTATCAATTAATGAAAACTATCTTTTTTCTTAAAAAACTAAAACATTTTTTATCCGACGCAAATTACTTCTAAATCCGACTAAAGAATCTAATTGTCTGTAATATTTTCGTTCATTTAATTAATATTTACTTTTAATGTAGTTTGTATTAAAAGCAGATATTTCTTTTATATTCAAAAATTAAAATAACCGACAGAATAACAACTTATGATGACGATGAAAATAAATTGTTATTAAATATTTGTCTTTATTTATTTCATTACCCTTTACTCTCACAAGACGATAACAGTTAGGTTAAAACAATATAAGCCGGCAGAATAACGAACCCTCGACCAGCAAAATAGCCTCTTCCTTGTAAAATCACTACAGACTAATTCTCTACATGTGACTGCGGTTCAATTGTAAAGCAATTTATCAGTCACCCCCTTTCATATTTGAGCGTTGTGGAAGCAAGGTGGGGCGATAGGATGGAACGAACATACATAAGTAATTATATATATATATATATATATATATGTATATATATATATTAGCCGTAATTTATAATAACTAATATATATATATATATATATATATATATATATATATATTAGTTATTATAAATTACGGCTAATTAGAACAAGTACAAAGTGTGGTTTTTAAAGATGACTTAATACTAAATGTAAGGTACATTTTACCATCTATTCTGTAGTAATAGATTATATAACAGAAAAAAGCGCCAGTAGAAAACACGTTATCATAATATAAATAACATCACGGGGGTTTACTGTAAACACTTGCTTCAATAGTGGTGCCCGTGTGTCTAAAGTTATTTGCCCACATGCCCTATTTCACAATGATCGGAGAAAAAAAGTACTAGTTCTTTTCATATAATATCTTATAAGCAAATCCATGTAGACATGAATTAACGCACCAACATAAATTGCGCGTTGCTTGAATCATTGTTTAAATTGAAAAACTAAACAATCCATTTAAAATTCTGAAAGTACAGACTCTTACATAGAATGCAATTTGGTGAATATAATTTTTCTCTATATCAATTGTTTCGTTTTTCTCCTGATGACGTCACAGAGCTTTTGGCGACTTCAAAGTAACTAGCATGTATTTTGGCGCCAAGCAACACATTAATCCGTTATACAATAGCGTAAGATTGCGGGAAATGATGAGTCAATTGCTTCTGAATAAAATTTAATGAGAAGCAGGAAAAATGTAACACACATATTATGGCAGATATTTATCGATCTAGTTATCGTATTCTCTCTCTTACACTCTCTCTATATATAGATTATATATATATATATATATATATATTTAGGCAGCATTTTCTCTTTCAGACAAGTATTGTTGAATATAATAGACAACTCGTGTCTAGATATCCTTTGGTAGATCCTTTAAATAGTCCGAATTAGGATCTTAGTTTCGGATGGGAATTGGCTGATGAATCTGCCATAATTTGCATCTGTCTTCCAAGTACTTTCGGATCCATCTGGGTCCATCATCAGGGGGAATGAGGCTAATCAGTCCAGACCATGTGTAGTATTTATAGAGGGTGTTTGGCAGGAATTATGTACTAAGTACGAAGCTATATTGGAGCTGTAAACATTTTAGAATATTATTACATATATTACAGTTAATTCTTTTCATTAGGTTTTTTTGTTTTATATATATAGGGCTTCAAATATATTAAGTTTTTGTTTGTTAGTATTAATTTCTAAAATTGTTGTATTTTCAACTAAGAGTTTTCTGAAGTACTTGGAAGACAGATGCAGATTGTGGCAGATTCATAAGCCAATTCCCATCCGAAACTAAGATCCTAATCTTTTCATCTTATTTACTCCATTATTTCCATTACTCTTATAAAACGGTTGTTATGTCTTTTGTACGTAGTTTAGAAAGCCGCAGAAATAAAAGCTGTGTAAAGGCTGTACTTCCTTAATACTAATCTGGTACAAACCTGTTAGTATTTAAGTATTTTTATCACACCACAGTTTAATTTTACAACTGATCAATATAATAATTCAAATAAAACATTTCTTTATTTTTTTTCTAAATAATCGGTTAAATAATGTCTAGTTATTTGCCTACCATAATATAATCTGATCGTAATACAATCATTCACTTAGTTGTTTTCTTCTTTCGGAATTTTTTGATTACTGGAAATTAATTTCTCGGACTCAAGATCTGTCCCATTGTATTTGTTTCTTTTGATTTTTTCTTCAAATTGTTTTACTAATAACATCCTGAAGTATTCATCTTTCACCCATTTGTCACGACTGTAACTATATATTTATAACTGAATGAAAAACATAATTTTAATCCTGTGTTTTTTTTTACTCTATCTTCTCCATGCTATGCCCTTCACTTTTTCTGCAAATGTTTTCACCTAAGGATTCTGAAGTGAAGAACCTGTTTTGTATTGTAAACTACCTGTTTATTTTTTATTGTAAACTACCTACGTTATTTGTTGATTTTATACACAATGATTTCCTGTAATCAGAGTGATTTTAATTGCATGTCATGTGGGTATGTGAACATTCCATTTTAAAATGCAGTATACAATCTTTATCTTATGTTATTGTTATACTTATACATTTTCTTATTTACCGGAAAAGAGAAATATCTAGTAAAATTCTTTTTTTATTATTTGATAATTTTGTAACGGATCTAAAGATCATTTTAAAATCTGATTAATTAAGCTTGTATCACAACTACGGATCTTGAGTTGTTGTCAAAGAATTATTTTTCTAAATACGCGTGAAATACTGGAGCCCATTGAATAATAACTGAAATGAAATGTTGCTATCTGTGAAAAGAGTTTACCAATCTTTTGATTAGATCGTGAGGTAACCGTCAGCATTTAGTCTGTTTTTATGTCGTGACATCTTCCTGTATATACACTTTTTTATTCTGTCAGCTCCAGTGTTGATATGTGATTTTCTCAATCATCTGTTCTGCTTTTTGCTTTAGTAAAATGATCAAATAATATATAACTTATCAAATTACTGAGTTTGTAACTCACTTATTAAATAAAGTGTCCATTCGTGATAAAATAATACTATTCATACTAAGTACATATATAATTGAGAAACACTTTATTCACATACTATCATACATGTTTTAGTCAGCTATTATTTTAATGCATACATGTATGGATGGATTGCGGCACGGCTTGTTGGCTTGGCTCTCTTCATGTTTCATCTGAGTTATTGAGTGATGTATATCTCTCTTTGTTGAAGCAGTTGACTATATTTTCTGTAAACAACTACAATATATTAATACTTTGAACACTAAATATATTATTCCAGTTTAGAACATATTCAATATGGACAGTCATCACCTACCTAGTATACAACAAGTGGGTTGTGTTCTATATTAAACCTGACCTATTGAATAAAACAAGCTGGTTAAGAAGTGACGTAATATCTCTGGCATACTAGAAAATAATAAAAATTGCCAAGGCTGCCGCAAAGAAGGTTGTCTCCCTCTACCGTGCTAGTAAACACCTCACACCTGACATTATCCTGTATGTCTACAAAGCCAGCATCCGCCCATGCATGGAGGATTGTTGCCACATCTGGGCTGGTGCATCATCTACTAGTTTCTCCCTCCTTTACAAGGTCCAAAAAAGAGTCGCCAACCTAATAGGTCCTCACTGTCAACCAAGCTGTCCCATCGTCGCAATGTAGCATCCTTGTGCTTGTTTTACAAATACTTTAATGGATTATGCTCCGATGAATTGGCTAATCTGGTGCCTTCTCGACGTAAATTCACTAGACCAACTTGACAATCAACCTAATCCCATTCATTCACTGTGGAGGTCCCCAGATGCCGGAGAGCCTTCTACTATAATAGCTTCTTTCCTCGTGCTGCTGACCTCTGGAACTCCCTCTCTGCTCCTGTTTCCCCGACAGTACTGACATGCATAAATTTTAAACTAATGTAAGTAGACATCTCGCTTCGCAGACCCCAATTAAGGTTGACCCCCCCAACCTTCTCCCCTTTTCTGTTTTCTCAGTAGCCCCTTACCACTACAGTGGCGGCCTGCCTTTTTTGGAGTGAACCATGTTAAAAAAATAGTTAAAATTGATACACTATTTGATGGCTAAATTGTTATGTCTATCTAATTTACATTTAGAACGGAAAGCCCTTTAATTTTTATTTAATTTTTATTCATTAATTAGCAGTTGATATTTTGTGTTTTAAATCTTATTTCTATAAAAAAAACAGAAAAACACATTTTACATCATTAACTTTGTATCCACATTTTTGTAGTTTATGTGAATCTTTTCTTATTATATTATTATATTATAGGCAATCTTATAAATTTGAAAAAAAACAAACAACTCTATGCTAAAGTATACGTTAGTACTAGGAATTGTATCAGTGTGAAAAGAAGTGTGAAAAAATGTTTCATTTATTTTTATCATTCGTACCTTGTAATTAACAGAAAAAGTCACCCATCTCATACGTTTATGTGTTTATCTATAATCATATTGATACAACTACTCTATTATGTTGTGCATATATGTTAGCTAAAAGGGTAATACTGAGTGGTTTTACATTTTACACGAACAATGTTTTATATCCCTGCTAATTTCTTAACGGGACCATACATTTATAAGATGTGTAAATTAAGACGGCGCGTGTAATGACGACAGCTTTTACGTGATACTCAGAACGACGACATCAGTTTTTATTTAGATGAGTAAATAGACCTCTGCGTATAGAAATATAAATTATATATCATACTGAACCTGGAGAAGATAGCCAATGGATTGTTCTATAAGCATGCAAAGATAATTAAAAACTTGGACAACGCCAAATACAATTTAAACACTCCAAGTGACTATGATACAACAAGGATATATATATATATATATATATATATATATATATATATATATATATATAGAATTATAAAAAGAAAAATTATACACACATTAAGGTTGTACACATAATAACTTATTTCGACCCCTTTAATTAGGTCTCCTCAGATGTATTACATTGAGCTCTGTTATTCAGATTCTCTACACAAAATTGAAATCTACACACTATATATATATATATATATATATATATATATATTGAAATTTGTGTATTTAGGCAGCATTCCTTCTCTTATGCAGGTTTGGTTAAACAGTCGCGACAGCTTCTGTTTATTTATTTTTTTATTCGCTTTTTTTTGTCAAATACATCTAGTCTCAACCATGCTCGTTATGAGGCGGGCGAAGATATGTTGAAGTGTTGTTGAAGTGGTATTTAAATGTTTTTTTAAAACGTCTTCTTAATAAATGCACCAATCTTTTCTTTTGCATACTAATTCATCCGCCTGAAGATGACCGATGTCGGTCGAAAACGTTCGCGAAAATATGGCGATTTTTTACACAACATGGACGGCAATAACAAATCGGTCGTGCTGTGACAATATTAAGCGGATGCGACAATATTAGACGGCCCTGTGAAGAGCAGGGCCTTGAATACAGCGCTAGTGTGAATTAGCCACGAGCTCATTCCAAGTCAAGCATCATATTAGGTTTCCAGTATGAACAAATTACAGGGTTAAAAAACATAGTTTGATCGCCTTGGTAAATGAACTCCCCATCTCAATTTCAATCGATTCGAAATCGTATTTTGGTTTTAATTGTTTTCGTATTGACCTTTCTGTCATCGAATGTTAATTGCAATTTAGGTGATATCGTTTTCGGTCCAAATGAAATATACACTTTTTGTTAAAAATTATTATCATTTTTATTTCGCTCATGACACGTTGCTCTCATTGTTGTTCTCGTGGCGTGATCTTATGTGATGCTGACAAACATTCGCTCCCCTCTCCGTAGAGGTCGGCGCATTCTCAATAAAAGAGTAGAGAGAATCGAGACAGAGAGAGTTCCCCAGAGACAGACATGGGCGGCCACCGAACGAGGAAGGTCGTGCGTTCGGCCTCTCGTTTAGATGGTGGCGCGCGTTGGCTATAGTATTCTTCCCATCGTTTTAAGTAGACAAGTTAGTTCAACTTATGACGTAATTAAGAACGTGCAATCGTAAATGAATACGCACACGCGCAGAGAGACGACGAAATAGTTTAACACAAAATACATTTTATCAAAAGATAGATTTTCAATTCAACGTTAACCAATTTCTTCCTTTAATTGTTAATAATTATTTAATACAAAAAAGACTTCGCCGATGTTTGTTGAATTATTTCTATTGTTGATTTGTTCTGCTTACATAACCTTGCTTTCACAGAGACGAGATCGACAAAGCCATCTCTATCATCATCATCATCATTCCGACCTAGAGGAGATTCGACCGACATCTTTTTTATTGCCACTACGACAATCAACGGCCCAAAGAGTGTTCACGGTCTGGCAAGATCTCTAGGTAGAGAACCAGAAGCGTGAGCACAGATGACGAGCGGGGTACATGTTTATGGCAGGCCCCGTGACGCGGAATAGAGCGGGGTATCTGTTATACGTGGCACCGCGACCAGGATATCAAACACCTGTGCGTGAGTGGCCAAGATAACCACGGGTGTCGAAGAGTGTGGGTACCGTTATAGTGCGACGAATCGAAAAAACGAATAAAACATAAATAAACGGAAGCGGTCGCTACTGTTTAACTAAACATGCATATATATATATATATATATATATGTATATATATATATATATATGTATATATATATATATGTATATATATATATATATGTATATATATATATATATATGTATATATATATATGTATATATATATATATATATATATATATGTATATATATATATATATGTATATATATATATATATGTATATATATATGTATATATATATATATATATATATATATATATATGAATATATATATGTATATATATATATATATGTATATATATATGTATATAAATATATATATATATATATATATATATATCTTGGCAGCATCTTTTCTTTTATACAAGTATCATTAAAAATAACGGACATCTTGTGTCTGGATATTTTTTCTATGATCTATATATATATATATATATATATATATATATATATATATACTAAAATAAATACATATATATATACTAAAATAAATACACATATATATATATACTAAAATAAATACACATATATATATATATATATATATACTAAAATAAATATATATATACTAAAATAAATACACATATATATATATATACTAAAATAAATACATATATATATACTAAAATAAATACATATATATATACTAAAATAAATACATATATATATACTAAAATAAATACATATATATATACTAAAATAAATACATATATATATATATATACTAAAATAAATACATTATATATACTAAAATAAATACATTGTATATATATATATATATATATATATATATATATATATATATTTACATTTATTAGTAGACAAAGCGGCTAAGCCAAGTTTGTCAAATACAATACTTAAACTATGTATCTAATTTGTTTCTGGTATAGTTTTTTCGGGAGTGATTTATGCAATCACAGTTGAAAACGTCACAGAATAATAATGGCAGTCTCTAAATTATAGAGAGATATTTAATTAGCGCCTATCTTGTCGAATTAAGACCGTTGCTTAAACGAATATCGGGACACTATTATATATTAAAAATAATTAATGCTATATCATAATATATTGTTTAGTGTGTGTATTAGTATGTTGTAATACGTTTCAGTCAATATATAATTTCTTAAAAAACGCAGTAGTAATTCAATTTGATATTTCGCCATGTATTTATAATATGCGAGGCATACCATATTAACAACTACGTATTCAAGACAATAACATGAGTAACATTGTTAGTTATTGCATACATTCGGCCATTCAGGTATATAGAGATATTATGACCACATTCCGTTGTGGACGAAAGCTAAACTGCACAATAGTAGATTTGGTGAGTATGTTCTTAAAATGGACGTACATTTTGCAAAGAATAAAATGCCCAGCTGATTGCACGGACATGTGTTACCTTAACTAACACGCTCGACGTTAATGTAACCAGTGGACGTTTTTGAATTATGACGTCATCCTGCACTAAAACTGCCATCACTAATCGATGTGGTCGTACAACGACGCTTAACGGCCTGCGTTTTGAATTCGTTTCATTTTACCCTATTTTCTCGACTACTCAGAATATTGTCATTTAAATGTAATGTAAACAACATCTTGTTGCACCACTTTCAACTTTCTATGTCACATTTAAATATGAACCTTAATCGCAGTAGCACCGAACATCGCAGATGAAATAGTCCTTTTTGGAGGAAATAGATGTTATAGTAAAGTCTACTCCGGAGGGTTGGAGGGCCTGTGGACGAGTGATTATAGCACTTGTCTTTGGGCTGGACGACCCGGGTTCGATCCCACTCACGGCATGCGAAAAACTCCCTCTGTCCACCCAGCAGTAAATGGGTACCTGACTAAAACTCAGGGAAGGAGAGGGATGGGCGCCGCCTTTCATATGCTGTGCCGTAGACACGGTGATTCTTAACAAGTCACCGCCGCTACGGCAGTGTGCGATGTCGGCAACGACACTCGTGCGACCTTTACCTTTTACATACTCCGGATCAGACAACCCCGTGATGCATCCGATGTCTGTCGCTGTCTTGTATACGTAAAGTTCCAGTAAACTGCGCACATGCAAAAAAAAAAACACACTGTACTTGAAATCACCGTGTGTTTCGAGCGGGGTGTGATCTATAAACACAAATACTTAAGTTCAAAATATCGAACAGTTCCCTGGTTGTAAAAACTTAACATAGTACTTTATTTAATTATCTTGCCGTCCCATGAGCACAGACATATGAGATTTGATTTTCAGAATACATTTGATGAGAGCACAGCGCCGTAATTATCTGGCTCATTTTTGTTGCTATATTACCGACATCATTAACATGAAGGTTAATTAATCTCGTTAATTGGTATTTAACATGCGTTCCCAGTGTCTTTGAATAGCTATTGACGAACACAGGAAGAAGGTCAGCTTATATTGCCACGACTTGAATGCATCTACGCTATACACATGGAATATCATAATTGTATTTCTGATAATAGGTTTCCTTGCAATTCCATCTGAAATTAGCCTAACTATTTTAATCAACATCAGCAGCATCCCTCGAAATGTGACCAACTCGCATATCTTTATTCAAACAGCACAACTTAATACATGAAAACCTACGCAAAAAAACATATCAAATTTCTGTTTGTTATTTCGATGGAGTTGAACTATGGCTCAAAATGTGTGAAATTATCGTTCGAATTACGTCATACGAATACAATTATCAGTAATGTATGTATAAGAAATCATGGTGATAGAAATGGCAAATAGCATAATAGGTTACAATTATGTTGGAGAATTCCACAACTGTGTTAAAAAGAGATTGAGGCAGCAGATAGAAAAAGGAAATGGGGTATTGTTTATGAGATTTAGAAAAACAAATATGGCTAACGGTAAATCAGATATAAAGAAAGAGAACAAATATATGTCCTGTAAATCGGTAGGGTCATATGAGAAAGCCTGCGTAGATGTTCGACCTTGTATGACATCAGGCAATGCTGTGTTTATCTATAGCGAGGATTCGATAATCGATTAACGTCAAGCAGAACGTCGCAGATTATTTTTACCGAGTTCTTTCATTGATCAGACATGAATACGACCATTCAACCAAGCATCGACAAGTGTTTTTACATACCGAATCGTCTCAAGTTTTGTGTATTATTTTACTATAAAATATATTTACTTATGTTGTAGTCCATGAAACTATATATATTACTATTTACAAAGAACGCGATTCCTATATGTATGTGATAGCTCTCTCTACCATCATATAATCAATGATAACATAGATTGCATATAAAATATAATCCGTGTAAATATAACAATATTCACAAGGTGTTCGGGAAAACTTTGATAATAGCTTTATTCATTCAAGAATTAATAGCGGTATATTGAAACGGATAACTTTATCTGTGTATTGTTGTGCCTTTGAAAACTGACAAATATGTACGACGGTAAAGCTACCCATTTTTGAAATGATGATGATTTGTGCCGGATTACAAAATCATCAAAGGTCTTAGCTGCAGCTCATAACCCTTTGAATACTTTCAACGGCGTGACATGTGAGCTAGAAGATTGTGACAAAGGTATTGAACCGATCCCTAGCACGACATATTATATCAGGTCTTTTGACTGTATCCGCTGAATTAAATTTGTCGAAAAGCTTAGAAATAGGGCGCGACAAATTCCGGACACATCAATGTGGATATTTGGAAATACATTTGCTTCGGAGCGACGACTATAAGTAAATCCTTGGACGAGTATTGTTTCTAATCCTCATGCGAGTCAAAGAGACAGAACTACTGACCGCCATTAAGGAAAATTAGCGACTTACGAAATCCGAGACACTGCAGAGGAAACAGTTAAACATAGTAGTTGCCAGGTGCTCAAGTTCGCGTTTTTCAGAGGTTTCCTTCAGAAAAGCAACTGTTATTCGACGTTTGGTACTCAAAATGTGGCTTTTTAAGCATGGTAAGTGCGGTGCGAATATTCTTCGAACTGATCTAAATAATATAAAATTTTGATCTAAACTCACTTATATATATATATATATATTAGGTATATATATATATATATATATATATATATATATATTATATATATATACAGATCGTATATATATATGTATATATAAATGTACATATATATATAAATGTATATATATATATATTTATTATGTATATATATATATTATATATATACAGATCATATATATGTATATATAAATGTACATATATATATAAATGTATATATATATACAGATCGTATATATATATGTATATATAAATGTACATATATATATATATATATATATACAGATCGTATATATATATGTATATATAAATGTACATATATATATATATATATATATATACAGATCGTATATATATATGTATATATAAATGTACATATATATATATATATATATATATATATATATATACAGATCGTATATATATGTATATATAAATGTACTTATATATATATAAATATATATATATATATATGGATACATAAATGTACTTATATATATATAAATATATATATGGATACATGTTTATATATATATATATATATGTAAAATATATATGTATGTATATTTATGCATATATATGCATATACACATATATATATGTATATATGTATGTATATATTTACATGTATATAATATGTATATATATATATGTATATATTTACATGTATATATAATGTATATATATATGTATATATTTACATGTATATAATATGTATATATATATGTATATATTTACATGTATATATATGTATATATATGTATATATATGCATAAATATATATATATATATATACATATATATGTTACTGCGGCTCATCAGCGTCGCTGACTATGACTGCACTCGAACCTCAGTCACTAGGGCTGTGACATAGTACGCTAAGAGACCCGTCTGAAATTACGTGACTATCGTTTATAAAGTTACTTTTTCTTTCTGTTTGTTATATATATATATATATATATATATATATATATATATATATATATATATACATATATATATAATGAAATAAGAAATAACAATATTTTATCCCATGTATTTCGGAAGTGAATATAGTAGCCAAGACAAAATGCGACCCTGACAGCAAGTCTACAACAATTATACTTTATTTCTCAGGTGGGTGTTGCCTACTGTCTTCGGTTTCGTTTATTTGTTAATGAGTAGAGTTTCATAAGCGTTTCATCTTTTTGCGTATTTAGCATGAACATAACATGATTTAAAGGTCTATAAGCCGATGTAAAAGTCTGGATTATGAACTCAACTGATACGCACGAACGGTGCCGCGAGCTATCATCGTAATTGAAATATGATTAAATCTTGTATTGAATTAAAAATTAACAGATGAACAATATTTCTCTATTATTAATTGAAATCCTTCTTTTGAACAATGAAATCGCTATACAACAAAGAATAAAAGTATAAATAACATTTTATTTAAGTTTAATTACTGCCCATATTATATAGGCTGTTCTTGTCATATTCTCAAACACATTTCTTGATGGCTGATTTGGGTTACAGTAAATTTATGTACTGTTCAATCTGAAAAAGTAAAAAATGAAACTAAACCAGACATATCTGTATAATTCTAATTTGATTTATTTTGGTCAGCCATCTTTATAAATGACCTTCACCGACACCAGAGAAGTCGGTTAAATATCTGTTTAAATAGGTTAATATTTTCACATGACACCGCTTGATGTTAATGACGTAATTTCAAAAGTTGTATGACTTGCATTTTAGTGATTAATGAAAGTAACATATTTTGGTAAAATCTAACAAGAGTTTTAGTGAAAGAAAATGACTACGGTACTTTACATGTTGCTTTTTAAACATGCGTCTGGTTTATATATATATATATATATATATATATATATGCATATATATAGTAATATGCCGAGATAAGCAGAGAGCACATACAACACCTGGTATTTCCAAATGGTCACCCATTTAGTACTGGCCAGGCGCGACGCCGCTTAACTTCGGTGATCTAACGGGAACGGGTGTGTTAACGTGATTGTGCTGCATATATATATATATATATATATATATATATATATATATATATATATATATATATATATATATATATATATATATATATATATATATATATATATATATATATATATATATATATATATATATATATAGATAATTTTATATTTATATAGATAATTTTATATTTATATAGATAATTTTATATTTATATAGATAATTTTACAAAATGGCAACCTCTTAATAAAAGTTTTATTATTCTTCGAAACGTTTATCTGTTGCCGTTAGTCATTTATTATACTGGCTTGATATTTTTTTTTCTTTTTGTCGGAGATCGATTGTGTGACCGATTATTTACGTGCGCTCTTCCGATTAGGCAATCAGCGTAATCGAACACTTATTGTACGTCGATGTGAGCTTTTCTTGTATACACTGTCTGCCGCTGATGGATAAAATAACACAAATCACTTTCATCAAAACAAACGCTTTCTTTATTTGTTCTTCCCGTCGCGTAACTGTCCCCTTAGTCCTTTTTAAAGAATACTATGTATTATTTTTTGATTGAGCTTTCATATATTATTAGTCTTAAAGGTATGGTCGGATTAAAAATGTTAGGAGTAGCAGTACAAACTAATATACACGCATGTAACGAGTTTACATCTCTATGTTGTCACGCTCTTGTAGTGTTATGAATGAAACACGCCCAGGCCTAACTTGATCGAAGATGTTATCACGGGAGTTATTACTCATCTAAAATCATTCGTTATGTAACCTAGAGAAGTACACACCTTTAACTTTATAAAAAAACATCCGACATTTTTAAGTAGTCTAATACATGTGAATATCCTATTTCCTAGATACTTCCTCCTTCGGAAAAAGAATGGTCTTTTGATTTTACTAAACGTCTATCTAAAGCATTATAGTGAAAGACATTGGTTAAGACATAGCAGCCTTGTTACTTCTCTTATATGAGTTATATCTGGCTTTTGACTATGGCTATTACAATGACTGTATTTATATTTTTAGCAAGTTAAAGCGAGTTTTATTTACTCCTCCCCAGGAGTTAGGCACAAGGCCAGTTTTATCTTACTCCCACAAGTAAGATGTGACCCAAGATCGGGTCGAGCAAGTGGGGTTTGAAAAGCCAGCGCTCGAGAGGTGAGCACTCTGGCCATTTAAAAATTGCCTGGGCAGCCCCGTCGGCATTCCCCGGTAGGGGCGCCTCAGACAGTAAGCAATAAACTTACTCCTCCCCAAAGAGGGGAGGCAAAGCCTGAGAGGGTGGACCTCCTAGAACTGCACAGGACATGCGTGCAGTATCCATCGGAACAGATACTACACTTTGATCTTAGCCAAAAGGCCTTTTTTTTAGCGAGTCTGACTCACAATTTGTAATTCTGTAAGTAACGAATATGAGTATATTACAGTGTTACTTCTACTTAATGGCTTTCTTGTAGACGTAGTTAATAAAACCGTTGCGTGTATACGAAATAAAAGCACGGGAAATTGAAATCCCATCATTAGAGTCAGTTAATTATTTAAGACGAACGCGACCACGTCAAATTCTACTACCTTTTTATCATCTATCTGAATGGTTTACTTTTAATTGTATTAGAATAATAATTTATTTATGGTTCAAATATATTATGCAGATAATCTTTCTCCCGTAAAAATAAGTATCTATCTAAGGTAATTATTGTTTAAATCAATAACACGAATGTGTCTCTTTTTTCTTTCTGAATAATTGTAACAATATATATATTTTAAAAACAATAACTGTTCTGTTACTTTCTCCGGTAAAATAATAGACAGGTAAATATTTTCTTTAAAATTAATAGACAGAAAAAATTAAACTATTGCTATAATTTGAACTATTTAAAAATA
>OY744515.1:241493107-241500607 GCA_963556195.1 Sepiola atlantica | reverse complement strand
AAGAAGAATACACGTAATAGTACAATAGAAAGGAAGATATAAAAAAGAAATTTCTATTGGTTGGATTATTTAGCCACTTATTCTCATCTAGGATGTATTTCTTACAAGGTATCAGCCAATGTAACATGCGGCATTCTTTCTCTAGGTGGGTCTTGTAGAAATCTGGAAATTATATTATTACGAACTCGAGTATATGTACGGTATTTCGAACGGAACATTTATCAAGTCAACGGACGTAGCGTTCTTACGTTTGGCCAACCTTTACCCGTTATACATCTAAAGTAATTCGTAAGAACATTTTTATGCGGGATATATCACTCTCCCCTCCACTCATCTGTCTATGTTTATTAACAGTCGAAAATAATGCAGGAAGGAAATAATGAAAATGGTGGAATCGTCCATTACAAACAAAAGCAATTATCCCCACACATACTTAAAGTATTTTACATGAAGATAAGAGAAAGAGAGGGATAAAGAAAGCAGATAAGAAACTAATTTTGTTGTGTTATCTTTTATATTTAACTGACTTTTAACTCCAACTATTGTTTCCCTGATTCAAGCACTAACTGGAGTTCCATGCGTGACAGAACAGGTCACTTTTTACATTGTAACCTAAAACTTGTATGTATATCAACTGTTAACGTTTTTCTATCCTATACTAATATAACACACATATATATTATAAATAATCCTAAACTTTAGGATTGCTTATAGCAAACATATATTGCAACTTACATTAAGTACTCATTTGAGAGGCTAGATCTTTTTTGATGTTGTCGTCTTTTGTCGTGGATCGATTTCGGTAATAGTTATTAACGTGTGCTATTCCGAGTAAGGAATCAATGTAGTCGAAAACTTATTGTCCGTCGTTGCAGACTGTTATTATATATATGGTGTGCCAGTGATGAGTATAAAGACACAACTCAGGTTTAGTAAAACCAGTTTTTTTTTTGTAACTCAGTAATAAAATTAAAGGAACTCATGGTCAACGACTTTGCAAGGAACACCGACAAATCGCAACTCTAATATTCTCTCTCAGCTTTCAAGAATTACACTACCTGCCTTCCGTTTAAGTTCGTCCATTTACCTTAGCGGATCCCCACGTATGCTAATTAGTTGCAACAATAAAACGCTTAATCTGCGAAGAGAAATCCCTTCTCACTATCGCGGATTGCAAGTCACGGCATGCGAAGAATCGAATTTTCTTCTAAGCCGGTAGATGTTTGTCTTTATTTTCACAGTTCTCGTTATATGAAGTGGATGCGTAATTGCACAGTTACTGTGTATTAAAAGCAAACATATTTCATTTTTTGTTGTTTCCCTATAAAATAATGTATTTTTTTATTGATCATGTGAAATCTGACAAATAGATCAGTAAAATTAAGGTAAGGAATGTATCCGTTTTTAACTGTGACAGGAAAGGTATAGTGTGGAAGTTTTTACTAGATACAACTTGTATTCTAGTATACACGTGAACCTTAATGTTCTGAAATATAATCGCCGGATGGTAACAACATCGGCGCATCTCAAACCAACACTGCATAAAACAAACACATGGTCTTTCTAAATATCTCTTTAGCAACGTATCACGTTGACGTGAGAAACCTTTCTAGTTCTGTCCCGAATACAGCGATTATTCACGTAATCGCCTTGAGCGCCCCTACGGGGAAATGCCGACGGGGATGCACGTGCACAGCGCTGGCTTTTCAATTTCAACTTTCTTAACCTAGTTTCAGATCTTCCCGCCGTGGGACAGAGATAAATTTCATCAATTTCATACGGAGCTCGAAATGACGAATTATTTTTTACCTGATGGTTGACACTTCGAATTAGATTCACTGCCTTTCACTTTTTCTTGTTTAAGACTACAATACATTATACCTCTTTGTGGTCTGAGGATTTATGTAGGACACATGCGACTATTTGTCTATTGAAAAGATAAATAATGCTTTAGTCATTTATTTGACAACTACATGATTTTTCATGTTAGCATTTGTAGGTATGACCTTGTGAGGAAAAATAATAAAAAGTATACACCTATTGTTTTTTCCGATTGATACATACACGTTTTGATAAATTATTTATACCTACGTAGAGCAGCTGAGTAGATGTATGTACCAGTCTGGTATACGTCCTTGACAATTAGTCTGACAGTAGCTTTGTAGCTGTCGGGCTGATGAATGGTTCTATTAACTCATAGAAGGTCCACTCTCCCAGGTGTTATTTTCTTTTTTAGAAAGAGGTTTCTTTATTTCGAATTGCATAAAGTAATGACCACAGGTGTGCTCAGACATTCTTTTTAGGCCAGGGTTTGCTTGACAAAGTGCGTTGGATTTTCAAAAGACTGCTTACTTTGTGTAAAACCTCTTGTAGAGGCTGTAAATAAATGTACACGTTTTTCACAGGTGTTTTATTAAAGCTGAAACTAAAGACTGGATAATTTTTGTAACGGACGTTGACTCGTATCAACTCTATTGAATAAGTCAATAAGAAACGAAAATATGATCATGAACAATACACAAAGATGATACAAACAGAAAAAAAAATTGAATTACAAAGTGCGAAACAAGATACTAATTAAATGAATAAATGAGGAGAGAGAGAGCAACATTTACAATGGAAAGCATGTATAAATAATTAGACACCGGGAAGAAAATAGATGTAGAAAGAGAAATACACGGACGATGAAAACACAATGTGAAAATAATTCTTAATGAGAAAAGATGCAGAAATAAGATCAGAGAAGAAAAGAAGAAAGTCTAGAATGGAGAAATGATCGTGAATAAAAGTAAACAAAATAAAACGGATGAAACGATAATGTAAACTGCTTACACGCAATTTGTATGATCCTAATAACGTAGTGTAATGATTACGAGCACAACTGTGTGTTTGGTTGAACGTATCCACTGATGGATAGATTTGTAGGGTAAACTAACACATCACACACTAGAACTAATAAAACGACAACTTTAAAGGTAGATTCGACTTTATTCATTAACATAGTGTGCATCCCTAGTCGGAGATCAACTGATTCCAAACCTGCTCTAACAATAAGCTACATTTTTGTAAAACGATTTGTTCTTCCATCACCAATACTTCTTCATCGGAGACACATCTCTTGCGCTTGACCATATCTTGAAAATTATGTTGTTTGGCATCGTTTCGATCGGTTTGTGACATGGTGCTTGGCTTGGTGAAAAAAGTACTTTTTCTTTTATGGCCGCTTTTTGGCGATATCGTCTTTCATATGCAGGATAATGTAATATAATCGACGCTATTTATGTATTTTCCTTTTTCAATCGAAATATTGAACATAATACCTTGTGCATCTTTAAATACGGATGCCCATATTCTGCCTGCTAATGTTTGCGTGTTTGGTCGCTTTGGAGGGCGTTCACCGGTGTTGTTCTCTCAGCTGACTCCCGGTTTGACTGCGCAATGAAATGGTAAGTCTATTTTTAACCAATTGTCACATTGGTGTAGAAACTAATGTTGGTCTTGTGTAAATAATTGTAAAAAAGCGCTCTGCATCGTCCATACACTGTGATTTCTGATCCACTGTGAGCAAACGCGACGCCTACTTTAATCACATCTTTCTCATTGACACATTTTCGTAAAATGATGCATACACGGACTCGTAATATCTTTAGCTCCTCTGTTATCTCACACAACTTCAATTTACAATCGTCCGACACTAGTTTCGGGACTTTATGTCTTCTAGGGCAATTGCCTAATTTGGGCGAATTGAGTGCTCAGTATTATTTGCGTGTGCACGACGTCTTTTAAAGTCAGCATACCACGTCTTAATCATTGTTTCCGACGGAAGAGAATCATTGTTTAAATTTTCAAGTTATTACTTTGATTGAAAAGTATTTCTTCCAAAGGAGAGAAACACATACTTTTCAAATGATTTTGAAGTAGCTTCCCTTAAATAATTGTTATTTGTAAACGAAGTGTCCGATTGTGTTTAGCTTGTAAAGGTTAATACTTTATAAAAAAACATATGTGTTTTTATTACTGTAGCAGTCGGTAATCGGAAACATCGACAGTATAAATATGATTCAGTTAAAAATTGTGTATAGGCGATAAAGATGGATTTATGTTGTTGTTTTTTTGTAAATATTATAAAATGAGGAATTATTTAGAGTAAATATCTTGGTAGCAATACGCACACGAAATAAAACACGTTTGAAATGTGTAAATATGCTAAAGGAATCGTAATTTTTCACAACATTTAGTCTAACAGGTCCGGAAGCACTGCGTTATGTAAAAAGGAAACAGAGGGAGGGTATTTGCAACGACACAGTCACTTTTATTATGCAAAAATGGGATTTTAATAATTAAATACTTCAACTGTCTTATTTTTTTATTGAGATGACATAAGTTTTAAATTATCTATCACAAATGTATACAAACAATATTTATCAATAAATTATTCTTATAATTGAGTGCAATACTTTAGTTCGTTTCAGTACTCATGGCTTACGATTCAGTTTTTCCTATGGCTGATACCCCATTTTCTATTCATTAACAAAAAAGTATTAACAAGTATTTTCTAATTACTACGTAATAATACATTGATTTCCAACTCAAAACAGTCTTAGTGTCATAATATTTAAATCTTTACGATTATCCACCCATCTTTAACTTATTGACGGATATGTTATACTCCCGAGCCCGGTGTGCGCAACTTGGAGAAAGGAATACTCTAGAAAAAAAACACAATGTTTTTATATTCATACCATTGTTTATACTATTCATCCAGGATTTTTGTTTGTCATGGGACTCAATAAATGCTGGTTCAGACGATGTACGGTTTATAATTGCGCAATCCTTGCTTTACGAAAGACTTCACAGCTATTCAACATTGCCTTTTACTCAAGATTGAATCCAGACTATAAAACTAAAATAAATAATACGTACATAAACATCAATATTGATAAGAAGATTAAATGCGTGTCGAATCAGCAAAGATGTAATGCAAATGCGTACTTGTTTATTATCTGCTGTTGTTAACTTTCGAACACCATTAAGTATGTGTAGAATTTAAATGAGATCCTGTTCATATCTCTATAATGAATCAATGCTGTGAAAAGACAGCGATGGAACAGAAAATGAATAGAGATACGAGGAAAGGGACCAGGAAAAGAATGAGAAAACAAAGCGATGAATGAAGTTTAATGGAAATATGAAATAAACAAAGACATAGACTACGATAAAATTAAACATCTCTGGCTAGAAACTGGCTTTCGGATACCGCTTAAAAAACACATCTCGCCGACTTACGATAACAACGACCGAACTGAATTAAAATATATGAAAACATCTATTTTTTATAATGAAACGACTATTGCCAATAAATACAAGATTAAAATAAATAAAATTAAAGTATATATATATATGCATTGTCCGGGTTATACCAGGAATGTAGCTTGTAATATTTAATTTTCAAGTATAAACGATGCTTCAAACGAGAAGGATATACAATTCATTTAGAAAAAAGATAAAAGCGATTAACAAGAGAAAAATGTAATTAGAAAAAAAAAGTTATTTACTTATTTTTTTCACAATTCATTTATGAGGTTTCGCTTTTTAATAATATTTTCAATAGAACTCTGAAAGATAGAACATTTTCCCGCTATTTTCAAATGTAGAAGAATTAAAAACACTCAGATAACACACGTATTTATCTGCTTATCCGGAAATTATTTACAGTCGTCCCCTAGTTCTTTTTTTTTATCTTAGCAACCAAAGCAACACCGCTTCAGAACATGGTCGGTTGTTATTGTTCATCCCTTGCTTCATGAAGGTCGCACAGTTTAAATTCTATTAAATAATTTCACTAATAGTTCTCCAACACATCTACTTACTTTTAGCACAATTATATCTTAGATAATCGCAAACCGTTCTAAACTCCTGCTGTTTTATTTGCTTACATTTAATGGGCAAAATAATAAAACGGACATACAAGAAACATCGAGAAGACCAATTAGAGTACGCTTATCCAAGGCCAGCCAATCTCCTTACGTCAATTTCTTATTTTTGTCGTTAACACAGATTCTATCTCAAAAACATCTTTCTTGCCCGGAACGCGGAAACTGATACCATCCTTCAACAATTTTTTTTTTGTACGATGTTGAGTATTGAATCTGGCTTTGGTCCCACAGTTGAGTCACGCGATATGTAAGTGTAGACACCAATTACTTATTTCTCGGTGAAGGCAAACTCTTCAAGTGACATTTTCGAGAAAGGTTTTAGTCTTCTAATTCTTTATTCTTTTCATTTTTTGTTTGTTTATCAAACTCACTTTTATTAACTGGGTTGATTCGCTTGTGTTTTTCCCCGAAGATAAAGATCTTTGAATTCTTACACTCAATAAGTTCGTCGTTAAAATCACCCCTGGCTGATTTGTATATTTTATAAGCAAACTATCTTCCATTAAAGGCACTTTACCTTAAGTTTAGTGTCAGCCGTCTATTCAAACGACATATCAACTTTTGTTTGGGAGGGGGGGATTATTTAATGTCAACACAGTAGCAATTTACATGCGTAATTGTATAGATTTCATGTATTGTATGATGGTAAATCGCATTTTCTATCTGTGTTTGTCAATATAAATCTTTGAAACAATCAAACATGCTTTTACTAAACTTATATGTAAAGATAAAGTATGCGTCAAGCTTTTTAAAAATAAAACTTTGTCAGGCGAATGTTGAGACTAACACTTTGATGATTGCAGTCGATAGTTCGATCTGGACTGAAATTAATTACTTAATGGGACGGCTCAATAATAATTGTTAAACATTGGACTTGAAAACGACTATGTTGTAGTGAGCTGAGAAGAAGCTTCGGGCATTGTGTTGCACAGACAAACAGTTCTTAAAAAAACTATGTCCATGGAAGTTTTGTTTAGTTGTAAGTACACAAGAGAAGAAAAGAAAAAAAAATATTTAAAGTGGTTATAGCTAGATATGTTTTTGCTGTGAATGTATTTACTGGGTGAAAGCAGACATTGGTATAGTAAAGATAATTCTGTGATACCCATTCGTTTTACTAACTACTGACGTAAGTAGTGCATGTGTAAGGTTAAGAAGTACATGAGAAGTGGTTCTTGTTTAAATGAAACATTGGAACTGTCTAAGCCAGCTTACTATTTCTCTCGTTCCATCTTTATGTGTATTTCCTTAATATGGAAATGATACTCTGAGTTTGCCAGACAGACAGAAAGAGAGAGAGGAGGGCAATCATACAGTCGATAAGGGTGATATTGTCAAAATTAAGAAATAAATATATAGATATAGATGAATAATATAAGATTCCAATAAGTGTTCTGAAAATGTTAAAAAATATTTTTATTCATACTATTTTTTCTGCCTATTTGGAAAACATACGCTTTTCTAGATAATAATTTTAATGTGTTTCACAAAATGTTTCACTTATTTTTTTTAAGCAAATTTACATGCAAACTATTTTTTTAAATTTTACTTATTGATTCATTTA
>OY744515.1:241473107-241478107 GCA_963556195.1 Sepiola atlantica | reverse complement strand
GCTTCGAGAAATGTCTATATGTCCTGTGCGTTACGCTTATGTTATACATATTACTTCATATGCTTCGAAAAAGCTCTATATGTTCTGCCCGTTACGGTTATAAATACTTATTTAGATGTTTCTACAAATTTCTTAATTTTCTGCCCGTTACGCGTCTGTTATAATATATGTTAAGATTTCTAGAAGCATCTAAAGTTCTAGTAATAACATAAACATAACGGACAGAAATCTGATAGAGACGTTCAGAAACATTTACTATTTTATTCATAAAGTAAGCGTAACGACTGATAAAATATTCGAAACTTAAGTGTAACCGACGGCAGAGTCTTTTTAGAAGAGACAATTACAATACGCCATGTCTAAGTAATTCATGCGTTTAGTGATCACAACATGTTATGCAAATTTAAGCTTTTCAAACAAACAAACTGAACGACTTACAGACCAAGCGTTTTATAAGGTTGTGGGGACAATTCTTAAACATGAAATAAATCCATGCTGCATTTTTAGTGATGAGTACGATTTATCAAAGCTAAGATATACTCGAGGATATGATTAATAACTTATGATGACGGTATATGAGAAGTGTGTATTGGGAAATGATGTAAAGAAACCATGTTAAAGTCCTCAAGTAAGATATTTTGTGGCAAAGTTTTTTATAAGAATGAAGTTCTTGGAAAGAATATATGTTCATGTTAATTGCCTTCGATGTTACTCTTGCCGAAATAATCTCATTTAAATTGAGATTATGTATGTCTATAAACGAAACTAAATTACTTTATTTAAATATATTACGTCTTGTTCTTAAATATTATTCGTGGATTTAATATTGCTATACGGTAGCTATATAAGGAATATAGCATCTTCTGTTCTTCCTCTAAAAAGAGGAAGAGCAACAGGATTTTGAGCGACTTTCCAGGTCAACGTAGCGGTCGCTGAATTATTGTATTTACCTTGTATCATTTATGTAGTAAACTTTACTTTCACTCATTATTACGTATTGATATTTCCCCTATTATTTTCTCTTTTAACTGGGATCCTCAAATTATAAATCATACATAAGATAACATGTTATTGATTAGAATAGTAGGACTGATATATGTTTTCAAAAGCAGCTTTTAATATATAAGTCTATGTGGTTGTGTGTATTTTTAACGCTTGTAAGGTGAACCTCAGAAAGAGGAAGGGAAGTTGTGTCAATGCTTAAATTGAACGATGAAATAATGTCTAATGAAATAATGTCAGCTTATTTTGATCGATCAGAGAAACTTTTGCCGATACCATTATCAAGCGAAGACAACTCCGGGATTGTGTGTATTATTTCATTATAGTTTTATTAATTAATTGATCGATATGACAAATATTTTTGTTAGTTTTATATGAAACTAGTTAATATACCCGTACCCTCTGCGTTTCTAAATCGTAAATCGACAACCTATATGATGTTTAGGTGTTCATTTTCGCTTAACCTTCTATTTATTATTGAAATTGAACTGAGAAGTAAAAGTACGTATTCAAATTTCGAAAATTAACTTTTTGCAAATAAAAAGATTTTTGCGCAAATATATAAGACGACATTATCATAATTTCTCCCGATTGGTCCAACTACTAGGGTCTAATGTTTTGAATAAAATTCGATTAATGACACGAACACGGATGATATTAGGTCCAATTGTATTCCTTATACACACTCTATTGGTCTTTATTTGATTGGTAGACCGTAGGAGCCAATATAGATACACACATACAATGTTTATATATATATATATATATATATATATATATATATATATATGAAATAAGCCTAAATGTCAGATTGCAACAAACACGTTTTATCCAAAGGTGATACATTCGCGTGAAGTGCTTTAAGCTTATTGTTTCCTATTTTGATTGCCTAAGTAGTTGTTTATCGATACATTACACATCTTCGCCCTCTACTGACAAAGTCGAATTTGTTGCAGGGTTTAATATCTTTGTAAACGAGTAAGTGTATATAACTCTTCTTTATATTATCATAGATACATTATTTACGCTTTATTCTGTAGAAGTATAGAAGGTCAGTGTAACTGACAGCTTTTACAATCTTGCCAAAGGGTACTTTGAACTGTGAAAGACTACAAGCTTTATATCTCAGAGTGATACTTAACACACCCACACGCGCGTATCTGTATGAATAGTTCTTGCGTATGCCACTTTAACCTTTTTGAATAAAAAGAGGAACTAACGGTGATCCTGAATTATGCAAAGTAATAGAATTGAGAAACATGAGGCAAAACATACCAGTAGCGTCAATTTGCCAAAGGATATTCTGGAACTCAAATAATCTTAAGCTAATATATACAGACATATATATATATATATATATATATATATATATATATATATATATATATATATATATATATATATATATGGGAAATGGAAAAGGAAAACCCCAAAAAGATTGTATTTTTTATGTGTTCATCAACGTTTCGCCTTTATTTGTAAGACTTCTTCAGGATGATAATGTTAAGAAAAATGTCATGCAAGTACGTGAAATATTTGGTTTACATGATGGTTGATGGGAGGAAATACTTGCATCTACCGGAAGCAGTAGGAACAGTGTCCGGGCTTGGTGAAGTCAGTCGTGTAGAATGAAAAAATGTTGATGTTCTGGGATGAAAAAAGTGGAAGGGTGGTGGTAAGCAGGGATAATGTGGAGGGTTGTAAGTGAGAAAGTGGACTTAATCAACGTTTGTTTCAGCAAGGTTTACATATATTTTCTCGTACAAATAACATGTTAAAATATTTCTGGTTAATGTGTTTAAGTATTTAAAAATATATATTTAGTTGTACTCATTAGACGTATTTTGCAGGTTAATCACCGTCAGCCATGTCTAATCAAGTGGCAGTGGTTCCCCGTCTTTTTCTGTCATTCTCCCTTCCTGTTTCTTTTAATTTCCAAGGTAAGAACACTTACTATAAAGCAGAACATTTGAATGTTCCATAATCAACACACAAGCAGTGTCACAAATTAAGCTGAAACTATTTAACTCGTAGTTGAAACCAAAAAAACAGTAACACAAGAGATAGCAAGCGGAGAGATTACATTTTCTGATGTTGTCTGTATATTTTCATGTTAAACTGGCTTTTTAAACTGATTTATTTTTTATTCAAATATTTAAACTCAATGGGTGACGAAACATATCAGCATGTTTTCCCCCTTTTATATATCAAGTTTTTATAGGCCCATAAATTTTCCTTTGAGTTAGTATGTTTTTAAATTCAATTCTTGGGAAATTATTTTTATTTGTGGTTGTGTACATGGCGATTTAATAATTACGTTCTATATTTAAAACCTATTTGGATACTTACTGCTTACACATTTAAAACATGATTTAATAAGACAATAGTATCTACAACTCGAGGTTATTGTTGATCTTTCATATTCATATTCGAAAGTTTCACTTCCATCAATTAAGTTACTAAAAATTTAAAATTCGTCAGCTTACATTTCACGTTTTATTTGATTTTTTTTTTAAGATTAATATCAAGATTAGTGACATATAAATATTTTATTAGGTTTGGTTTTCTCTCAGTTTTTATTATTAAAATTCTTTTCAATTAACTTGAAGAATCAATTTTTTATTCGGCAACTTCACAAACTTTGATCTTCGATACCTTTCACCTTCATGTACCGCATTTTTTCATATCTTCCCGACAGATTCTATCACATACAAAAATCTGTTTTTTTATATACAGAGAAAATTTCATTGCCTTCCATCGAAATAAAAAAACAGCATGATACGCAGTTCCGTCTTTCTTTCAAACACTGTTTTGTTTTGTGTCAAATTATATTCATATGCTTATCCAGTTTTTTTGTTTACTTCTCAGAATAATGACATACTTGCGTTATTTATCATCTTTTTGTTTTAATGTACGTTGTTTTATGATATATTTCTCTAACAAAACCATTTCAATAATTTATTGTTGTTCTTCTGTCTCAGTTGAGTCTGTGTGCGTATGTAGAGGTAATTGATACTGATACAAACTACGCCATCGAAACTGAGCTCAATTTTGTGAAATCTAATGTGTTGATATGTGTTCAACTCGCGCTGTGACTTCCGTTGAATATTTAGAATATATAAACACTTTTCTTTGTTGCTTTTCATGCGGAAACACATGTATTATAAACAATTTATTATATACGTTTAATAAACCATGACTTGACTTATTTAACTTATTCACATACTTTAGAGAGCTTCGTCACATGTTTAAAAAAACATTCCGCACATAATCACTGTTCTGGACCAATTTCGCAACTGTCATGAACCGAAGGCCCGGCTCAACGATTATCTAGTTGGTCCATCTGGTTGAACGGCCTCATCTTGATCTTTCTTGAATGAAATCGTCTTGATATGCTTTCTTTATATAGTTGGTGTCTGGAAGCCGGGAAACATGTCCAAACCAAATTAATCTCCTTCATAGAATAACGGTGTTCATAGATCTGTTAATATTATACCGCATTCTGATAAATACATTTCTTAGTCTGTCCCAGAAAATTCAATCCAATGATAGTTATTTAAGATGTTATTTGAAAGAGATTGAGCTTTTTATCATTTTTGCCAGTAGTGTCTATGTTTCACTTGCATGAACATAAAGAGTAACTCTCGACGCATTGTAAGAGCATTTGTATGTCCTCCCCTCTATTTATATCTGTTGACGTCCAAATGCAGCAGATGCTATCCATATTCTTCTGCTAAAGAAAGATGAGGACCCAGAGCCAAGAAATATATAATCTTCGTGCTTTTCCTTCAAACGTTTTGTTGTCTATGGGGATGTTATCTACAAAAAAGAATGTCTCCCTTTACACTTCCATTCCCGCACACACCGCCATTAACATCATAACTGACCACATCTCTTCTAATAACCTTGACTGTTTTGGGCTTACCCCGACAGACATACATCAACTCCTACGCATCATTGTGGATGATACTTAGTTCAGGTTTCAGCAAGACACGTAC
>OY744515.1:241465607-241468107 GCA_963556195.1 Sepiola atlantica | reverse complement strand
ATACACATAAATACATACATATACATATACACATATACATACATATACATATACACATATATATATATATATAAATACATACATATACATATACACATAAATACATACATATACATATACACATAAATACATACATATATACACATATATATATATATATATATATACATACACATATATATATACATATATATATATACATACACATATATATATACATATATATACACATATACATATATATATACACATATATACACATATATATATATATACACACATATATACACATATATATATATATACATATATATACACATATATATATACATATATATACACATATATATATATACATATATATACACATATATATATATACATATATATACACATATATATATATACATATATATACACATATATATATACATATATATACACATATATATATATACATATATATACACATATATATATACATATATATACACATATATGTATACATATATATACATATATATACACAACTGTTTTAGATTTAATTTGATTGTGTTCGAAAGGTAAAAGTCTAAAGTTAATCTAAAAACAACTATTTCTACGTGTCAAAACACTTTTGAATGAAAAATTTTCTCACTATAGCTAAAAAACACAGACATTCAGTAAGTTTTTACACTTCAAGAAATGTTTATTTTTAATCTTTGGAAATATAAATATCACTTTTCTTGAACTAGTTAAAAGATCTGAAGACACTGAATTCAAACAAATATGCGTACATTTTACTGAAAATTAAATAATAATCCAAACATGTCTGTGCGATCTAAAAAATGTCCGAGCAATCAGAATAGCAACAATTAGTTTTCCGACAGAAACTATGTATGGAAAATCATAATAGCTATAACATTTCATTTTATTTATTTTGTCTAGTAATTTTCATTTTATATAGAACGTATTGATTTGTATAGAAAATTATTTAAAACCATATGTCATGGTTTTGTAATAATGTTCCCTAATTTATTTCTAGTTTCATTAGAATTAATATAAACAGTAACTCTAGTTTTATTAAAACGCTACTTTACAGTTTTAATTTGTCTCAATTAAATTGTATTCCTTATCTGATTCTAAAAGAATATTAAAATTCTAAAAATATCGACGAATGTGTGTTAGTGTTAACCTGTCTATTTTATTTGAATTTTGTCAATAGTGAAACTTTAAACTTAATGATTGTCTGTAAGTAAAACTTCGATGACGTCGCATAGTGGATATGTGTGATTCCGTGTGATTAATTTTTAAGTATACTTTTTCCTTACCGTACATTTGAAATTAATTGTCAGTAAAATGTTGACCACTTTTTAAAATATTTTGTTCGGAATGTTCCTCTTTCTCAATTTTTCTAATTGTGTTTGTTTTTCAATATTTAAAAAAATATAAATTTCTTCCGCTACTGAGTACACATCAATTCGTCAACGACAAGTCAATTATCATTTTGAACTTATTAAAAAACATTTTATGAAGTTAAATATTTTACGACGTCGTGTAGCACGTGGTGTCCCAAAATGAACAAACATATTTTCGCGCATGCCGCCTTACAAAATATATCGGTAAAACATAATTTAACTTGAAAATCTTATCTAAAAAATAACCCGGGCCGTAATCTGAACAAGTACCAAACATATAATACAAGAAGTGTTCATTTGTGGTTGGGGCGGGGCCCCCTTATTTACAACTATATTACCCGCAAGAACGGTTCGAAAATCTATTTTCAATCGATATTTATTTCGTAATTACCGAAGTTACCTACTTTGACAACATTGACGAATGTACTTTTGCCGGATTTTCCATTGCCAAATTTTCAATTGCCGAATTTTTCGTTGCACCGAGGTAAACACAAAGTCGGTTTTTAATGTGTGCAAAATCCAGATCTTTAAAAGGGGCTCCTGGATGAACAGTGCCTGAGTCTAGTAGGATTTCTTATTCACTGACCGAAGTCAGAAAATATGAAGTGTAGTATCAGAACATATAGTACATTTTGCAATATTGATTTGCATCAAAAATACAAAATTATACAAAATGTATTCTATGTGTAGCGTCTAGCCGAAAACACAAGAAAGTATTTAACCGTTCCTGTTAATTTGTTGGGGTTGTTACCTGCACTAAAGGTTACTGATAGAGTTAAACAATTTATTTTAGGGGGAACTCTGTCAACATTAACTTAGGGTTTGTGTTGGATTAATGGCTTTTTTATCCCTCCTGAAATAAAAACACACAATACATATTCTTAGCCAAAACATTGTTATATGCCCTTAAAATGGTATCCCAATATCTATCGGGCAGAAATGGGTGATCATTTTACGTTTAATTTCGATGCAAAACACTGATTCTGAAATAATCGTTTTTCTTTTTCGACACGTAATCGCGTAAACGGATAATCTGATGCTTGTTTAGAGGAGAGGTGAGAGTATCGATCTACAGATTTATCAACAATTATTTAAATAGACCA
>OY744515.1:241455607-241460607 GCA_963556195.1 Sepiola atlantica | reverse complement strand
CGAGCCTCGTTAGCCATTGTTGAGCCACCATCATCTACCTCCGCTTTTGCTGGGCATGCCACGTTTACATGATGGTTCCATCTTATATGACGAGCTTGCAAACGGGACCAGCCCACGAGGTGCTTTGAAAATGCGCTATTAAGACTTACTGAAGCGCACCTTGGCCTTAGCAAACATAAGCCCGTCATCGAGAAAAAACATCTGCCAGAGACTGGTACACGTGGAAGAAAATAACGCGCCAAACCATCGCCGATTTTGAAAAGTGGAGGGTAAAAGTGAAGAGGCAAGACGAAAGAGGAAAACGAGAGCGCCGTGAACACGCTCTCTCCTTCCCTATCCTACCCTCTGAACAACGGTTGCGACTCTTCTCCCATAAACAATGCATTCGATTCATCATCACTCATAAACATTAATACATGCATAGCAGAGACAAAACAGAATCTGATACTCGGAAACGAGAAACAGCCGACGATATATATATATATATATATATAAAAATATATATATAGTAAGCAATGAAAATATATATGGCAATCCAGCTACACAGAGGCTACCGTGTTTCATCCCCGGGGGGAATCGTCAGGCATTTAGCCTGACGATTCCCCCGGGGATGAAACACGGTAGCCTCTGTGTAGCTGGATTGCCATATATATTTTCATTGCTTACTACCTAGCTCTACTTACGTATCGAGCACTGTTGAAGTAAATACTGAAAACTGATACATAAAAAATTATATCCCCTTATAATATTTTATGTGGATACATGAAGTACTAATATATATATATATATATATATATATATATATATATATATATATTGGCGAGTGTTTAGTATTGCTGACACAAACAGTGTATATATATATGAAAATATTAAACATATTGTTACTATGCAATTCCATTGAATAACACTCGCATTTCATGAATACAACCCTATTTCTAAAAACTTCGATGGGTCACAACTTTCCCCAAACATACTGACCTATTATTCTACGTAGTCTTCGAAGTAGTTAAAGGGTTGGTTTCGTGAACTCTTTTGATAGTATCTTAATATTATGATATGTAAATTAAATTATATATATATATATACACACATATACATATATATATATATATATATATACATATACATATATATATACACACATATATACACACATATACATATATATATATACATATACATACATATATATATATACACATATACATATATATATACACACATATACATATATATATACACATATACACACACATATATACATATACACATATACATATATACATACATATATATACATATATACATATATACACACATATATATACATATATACACACATATATACGCAACTATATATATATACACATATATACAGACACAAAACAACATATATATATATATATATATATATATACATACATACATTTCATACTTAATGACTTTTAACGTTTTTACTACAAAACAATTTCCTTAATGCCACAACGCGCATGAATGCCATTAAGTGCGTGAAAATATCTTTTTTTGAAATGAAAATAAAAAGAAAGCACATTTATTTATTTTATAAAACTGGATAACCTTTAATCACATTCGGCGGGATTCTTCATTTCTTAGCATTTTTTCAGCGAAAATATTGATGAAAAAATTGGATTCCTGCATTTTATCATTTCACAGAAAATCCTGCAATCTTTCTTTTCGTTATATTTTAAATGTCATTCGTTTTTTTTTTAATTTAAATTTTGTAATGTTTATTCGCGTAGTTAATTGCATTCATTTTTGTTTTATTTTACACATAATTCATCAGCTAAATATAAACACGGGCTTAAAAAAATCACCGGATAAAACTGTTTCATAATTACGCGCTTATTTTAGTTGGGTTTTTTATTTACAAAAATGAAAGTTGAACTCAGATTATTATTGCATGCATCCACTAAAAAACAGTTACACAAATAAATACAGATCCAAGTTTTTTATTAAAAAAATATTCATTTATTTTAAATCTTCGGCAAACTGTTTGGATGCATAGTTGGAATTTATGTTTTTATATTGTTTTTAGAGTAGGATTTATGTAGATTTTGTATAATTGAACATTTAGTATCTCTTTATTCGGCTTTACAGGTGGTCTTATTTGCTCGTTTGTGCTATACATATTACAGCAGTACAATTATATTTACCCCACTCAATCGGCATCGAAAATCAGATACTGTTCTATATCTGGTTTAGTAGTCGTATTAAAATTCTCATCCGCCACCCCTTGCCTTCATCGCCTTTTTTTTTCTTTTCTTAGCTGGTATTTGCAATGGGATGAACACATAACTACGAATTACAAATAACGATTTGAATATAAAGTAATACAGGTAATATAACAGTCGCTGAATGAATTGTGTGTTGATTTTACTAATATTAAAGAACGATGACTCACGAAGCAACTCCAGTATAAACGTTAATGAGATTGCTAGTTTTCTGATGAACAATCGTATGAAAGCTTGAGAATAATGAATGGAATGAACATAAATTGATTACTGAAGAGTAGGACTTTACAAGTATTTGTTGATATTGGATATGATGACTATGTTGTAGTCAGCAGAGAGGCAGACTAATGGCAATGCCTATTAAACTGTGACGTTTGGAATATACCTTTGTTCATGGATGTCTCTGTTTATATTAGCAACACAGAAGGAGAAAGAACACTTTTTTGCAATGGTTGCAGGAAGACGGCTTCTTGCTGTAAATGTTTCACATGAATGCACCACCCGTTAATACTCAGTCGAGCACTTTTTATGGGAATAGCGATGGAGCTATAAAAAAAGAGGTGTACGATGAATAATAATTCACGATTACTAAATACATTATTAACTGTTTCAATTCAAGAAAAAGTACGATCATCGGCATTTCCTGAAATACTGCAACAACAGTAAGTGTTAGGACCGTCTGACTCTTATAGCGGTATATTATTGTATCAGGGGTCAGCTTTATCTAACCATGATTCATATGTTACTCTGATTTCTCATCGTTTCCCTTTCCAGTTTTCAATAACTGATGGTGAACCATTACTCACAAATAGGCTTTATTTGTGATAATCTACCTGTCATAATCAACTATAACCCCATTTCAAAATTTATTTTCTCTAACGGAAAATTGTGGTTTCCTATAAAAAAAAGGACCTTTCATTCGATAACTATAATGTTAACATTCAAATCTAACATGATAGTTTATGGTTATATATGCATTAATAGTTTCGGATAGTCAGGAACACGTGTGACAGCTCAGTATTAGTGTAAATAGCGATTTGCGTTTTGTGAACCATTCTCAACACTTATTGATGTTTTAACATTAAATGGCTTAATTACACCTAGAAAGCGGTCAATCGTTACACAATATGCAGAAATGTTTTGACAGTTCCTATTATGTTGATTTAATATCTACAATAGTTTGATTGCGTTTATCTTGAAATTTCTTAAAATACACCGTTTCCGTTTACGTTTATAGCTTAAAATAGATGGTATGAAATAATAATAGACTGAATTTAATATTAAATATACGGATACGTTTCTCATGGAAAATGATTCAGCGTGATACATAAAATGATTAAAGCCACTCACCCGATTCTCGGAACAAGAGGATCGTTAGATGGCACCCATCAATGTTATCCTGCAATCTGTCCTTCATACCTATATATGCCCGTATGCCTTGTTTCCTATGACGTCATTTCATTTATCATGTTAAATAGTTGTCAACGCAGTATTCCTAAGTAGGGGCGATATATAGTCATTAATTTGAAGGATTAACGAAATACACAAGAACACATTGGACTTTCATAATAACTGCTGTCCGGGTCGATCAATTTTAAATAAGATGTGTTAAGCCTCAAACAGGTTATTGAATTGTTTTTTTTATCTTAAAAGGTGCCACATCTATTTATTTTCTTCCCAAATTCATATCAGTCTTGTGTTATTCATCTTCATCGAATATGTGACTCGCGAGTTTTTTTTTTCAAGATGTTTACTCTTGAGTGTTGATTTATTCAGTAGTCACTGATAATTTGTTATATTTATATGATATCACGTTAAAAACTTTGTTCCTTAATTCATCAAATTTTGATGCTCAAAATGTGGAACCTTTTTTTCGACTATAACTATTCATGTACACTAGTACCTACTCTAAATATTTCTATCGAAAGTGCACATTGTAATCTTTTAATTAATAATGGATAAACTTTTTTAAAAACCTCTTAACTTGCCGACAACTTAAGTTGTGAAATTTTTTGTATAATGAAGGTTATCATATGTTAACCGGTAACATACGAGGCGTAGTCATGTTATAACATTGGTTCACGTCAGATACGTTTAACAAAGTTGAAACTGGCGTATAAGTGGCTTTATAATCATTTTATTTAATCCTCTTTATTATACAATGAATACTCCCATATTCAATTACCTGTGGCGGAACTGATATTGTAAATATACTCTCCAGCCTTGTTAGAAAATGAAAACGCTGAAGTAACGGTTTCTTTATCCTGCATATCCTAACATTGTGTCCTGTCGTATTGGTGTCTTCTACGCTATGGATAAGAACTATTCCGGCCTAGGTTAAGCAGCTTCACTATAACGTATTTCTCGCTTAGACACCATATCTCTTCTATCCTGCGACAGAAATGCGCTTATATATATTGCAAAAAAGCTTCCGAAAAAATATTAAAAATTGCAGTTTAAACTGCATTGAAATATGTAAGTGTTTAGTTTAAAAATATGTTACCCAACTAACAAATACGAAATCAAAATCGTTAGCGAATAAAATGTTCTTTCATGAAATTAATTTTCTCAAATATTTGTAAAAAAGAATAAAAGTAAAAACATAAGACTGTCTCATCAGCAATCTTATAGAAATAGAATACCGAGTCCAATATCTCGAAAATACCAGATTATTTCCAACGTTATGATAACGACTTGATAAGTTCAATAATGCATTCTTAAATTTACAATAAATGGTTCTATTGTAAG
>OY744515.1:241435607-241450607 GCA_963556195.1 Sepiola atlantica | reverse complement strand
CAAATTGAAATACTCTGACTACAAAAGTTGAATCTATAAAGAACTGAACAACTATAAAAGTACTTCTAGTAACATCTTGAATAGCATAAACAATGAATGCTAAATCCCTACTAACTTCGTTTAACATCCTAAATTCCACAGAAATGTTTACTCCAGCTACACCCAGATGCACCTTAAAAAATCACAGAAGAGATTTTCACGAAACCCCATCCATTCGACTAATTATCCCATCCAAATCTGACCTAGGCATTATAAGCAAAGTTTTTTTTTAGATAGAATCATCCCTAACTTAAAAGAAAAAAAATCATACAATGTATGGCAATCCTCTGGTGAGGTTACCAATTGGTTCCTAAACTTCAGTGATAAATCTAACTCTAACTTGAATTGTATCACCTTCGACATTAACAATTATTTATACGCGTTGTATTATGAGTTTAATTATGTGCGTGTATTAGGAAAATATGTGTTCATGGGTATTTGCACGTGCTTATGTATTCGTAAAATGCTTTACGTATATACACTGTGCGTATATTGATAAGGAAAGAGGAGTGTTTCTACTTGTCATTATAATATTAGTACGGATTTCTCTCTGAATGTGTCTGATTTGGTGCATGCATGTATTGTTATATAGCTGTATTCGCTTACATGTGAATGGTTATATAGCTGTATTTGTGTGTTCAATAAAGAACGTGTGCGAAAGTGTGCGTGTATGAAAGAGTGTTTGGGGATGTTTGTAGTTGATAAGAGACGGCAATGAGAGATAAAGAGGAGAAGCAAACTACGACACCTATTCTGATAGAAAATCGAAGAAAATACTTTGAATGTTAACACAGGGGATTTGACAGTGCAAAGATGATAGATCGTCCTCAGACAAATATTCGCGATTTGAAAATTGATGGAAGAGGAAATCGAAGAAGGTTCACAATTATAATGTTTCTCGATTGGGTTCACGGTTTATGTAAATAACTAAACATTATCAAACAGACACAGCAGAAGTGGGTATATTAAACTCTTTGTTTTATATATATACATATATATACTAGCTACCATATTGCAGAATGGTTCTTGGATATAGTGTTTAGATAGTATTATTATTATTTTTATTTTTTATTAATGTTATAATTAATGTTATTTGATATGCAAATTATTATATCATACGGTAGTCTTAAGGGTAATATATTATTATTATTATTATTATTTTATGTATATATTAGTGATATTTTAAGCTGAATTATTTCTACACTTGATTATTGGGGAAATGGTCGTATAATCAGTACCATTGGAGAGCCATGAATATTATAACTCTCCTGTTTTTAAATCTCCGAAACAGTTACATGGCAAACAGCTGATGATCCCCGTGTTAATATTAGACGCTTAAGGTCTCCTGTTTTTGTTTCACTCTTAGATAATTAACCCCCCTTTTTTATTTTTGTTTATTTTATTTATTTTTATTTTTTTTTATTCTACTTATATTTTTTCATTTATTAATTTTCCAACGAATGTTAAGTCTGCAATATCTTGGATTTAGTTGGTTTGTCTGGGAATTTAAACTGCATTTTATATATATATATATATATATATAAATATATATATATATATATATTTATATATATATTTATATATCGTTATTTTTTATATTGTAAGCGGTCAATGGCTCTGCTACAGCTTCTAGTACTTTTGCTCTCTGAGCATTCAAGAGTTTCCATCCTTTTTATTATTTTTTTATATCAAAATATCCACCGACACATTTTTCGCCGCTACTGATTGCCAGGATTCCATCCAGTGGTTATGCTTAGAATCATATCATAATCATCCACGCTGATTATCTGCAGTTACGATGAAACACGTGTCTTTGGATAACTACTTAATCTATAATTATATATATATATAAATATTAGAGAGAGAGAGAAAGATAAAGTAATGAAAAGAATACAAACGATTTTACCTATTAGACATAAGAACGTGATATTTTAGGTAATTATCAGATATTAACATAGATGCCCTTAATGTAAGACACTAGTCAAAAAGATGAGTCAATGGTACCAAGTTACGAATAAATTATACATATACAGAGATATATAGACATTCACAGAGAGACTGCTTCGCTGATTAATAGCTCTGAAGTTTGGCTTGAGATGCAAGTATTTAGTCGAGATCTCAGAGTGCTCAATGTGTTATCTAGAAGAAAGTTACAACTTAACCCACAGATTCCATATTTCACTGGGTGCCACGCCTTTGTGAGGCCACCGCAAGCTTATTTCTAACACAGCCATTTAAGGCAATTCACTCATTTGGACGTGGTGAAATATTCCTATTTATAACTTTTAGAAAAATAATGCTTCCCATTCCCATCATGTGGTTTATTTATTTTTATACAAGTGTTATTTTCTGATACTTACTAATTATCAGTAAAAAACGATTGCAATAAGTATTATTTTTATAATTAGTTATTTATTAAATGATATACATATTAGTTGTATTACAATGCCCATAAATTATAGCTATTTTCGACGAGCGCTATTATTAATATCATTTATTGTATATGCCCATTGTTTTATAGACATACATGTATTATAAATACACGATTATATTTTTGTTATATAATACATTCATGTATGTTTATCTAAAACCTATACTCGTATATGTTTTGTCTGAGTTACATTTGTGACGCAAATCTAGCCATCTCCTAGTCGTTCTGTTTCGGGTTTAGCTTTTTTGGTTTAGCTGTTCTGATTATGATGATGATCATCATCATGATGATCATGATCATCACTATCATGAAGTGACGGCGGCGGTGATGTATAGTGGTTGTTGTTGGCGCTAAAATCAAACCGTAAATGTTTACGAAAAATTGTTCTTTTTATTTCATTCATTGTCAGTTTTCTTTAACTACACATCCGCAAACCAAGATGTATACGTTGTGTATGGCCCGGTCGCTGTTGATTTCTCACAAACTATTTTAAAACTTTATTGATGGCGTCACCTATGCTATGAGTACTGGTTCCGCTTTACAGCCAGCTTCCTTCATATGCACGCTTGAACTTCAGTTGAGCACGGTTCTGAAGAAGAAAAGAGTGCTTAAAATATTATATCATACGGAGTTTTTTACCAGACCATCTTGATACAGGTATTACATAACATTGTAACATTCTGGAGATAAACAGATATATGTGTGTTTGTGAAAAAATAAATATAATATATATATATATATATAAATATATATATATATGTGTGTGTGTATGTATACATTGTATTAAGGGTGAAACTATTAATAAGTTGTTCCACCATTATATGTCTTATTTGCTCCAACATGTGGCTATTCCGTCACACCTCTGAATTGTATTGCCTTCTAATTATCACATTTCTGTATACAAATAAACAATACTTCAAGCAAACTACATAAACATTTTATATATATATATATATATATATACCTACCTTTCATTGAATGTTAAATAATTTGTTTTTATTATTTCAAACATACATAACATCGGAACCGCCACATTTAGGGTACAGCCTCGAGTTAAGCATTCATAGTAGCATCTTAGTAGCACAATACCAAACCATATGATTTTAAACACGAGTGACTTTTATGCTTTCGTGGAAGTCTTGTTAGGTGTAATCGTCTTAACGAGTGTAATATTATCATTGTGAAGCATCGGTATTACTGCTTGGTATGTTTAGTAAGCACGTTTTGGGGCAATCTCACAGTCAGCCTTTCGCCGTAGCTTTTATAATTTGTGTCAATCGACATTTGTATGTTTCACTTTCTAAAAAATTTAGTTTCATTATTTTTCATTTGTTCTACTGACTAATCCAAAATGTGAGTAAGACTTTCAGTTTGTAGCTTTCGTTGTTAGTGTGGTCTGTAGTTTTATGCCTCATTATGATAATACTTATATACGTATACATTATCATGGGAATATGTGTATTTTAATTCATATTTGAACTAACTACCGACATATGTTTATTATACAACTGAATCGGTAACGATTTGGTCACGACAGACAATTCCTGAGTAGAAAATGATTTAAAAATAACACTGGTTGAAATTTTCCCTGGTTAACTCGTAAATATTATCCATGGAAATAATGATCATTACATAGCTAATGCCGATTTTCGATACAGAATGAATTTGGGAGTATTAACCGTATACGTACACGCATTATATTACATATTTATATATTCGCACTCATATATATATATATATATATATATATATATATATATGCATATACATATATATATATATATACATATATATATATATATGCATATACATATATATATATATACATATATATATATATATGCATATACATATATATATATATACATATATATATATATATATGCATATACATATATATATATATACATATATATATATATATGCATATACATATATATATATATATACATATATATATATATATGCATATACATATATATATATATATACATATATATATATATATGCATATACATATATATATATATATGCATATACATATATATATATACATATATATATATATGCATATACATATATATATATACATATATATATATATATATATATATTACCTTAAGGCCTTATTGTCTGACCCTCTAAGAGGAAACGTCAGAATGGTAAATGAAAACTAACAGTCGAACTACCATCTCAATATTATTGAGGCGTTAGTCATTAACAACTCTCGACCTTGCCTGTGTAGACAAAAGATTTTGAAACATCAGTTGGAGATCTTTAATGATTCAAAGCCACCATAACGTTAGGAGATTTACCCTTTTTTCCCACTCACAATCGTTTCCTCCAACTGAAAAAAGTTTTTCCCCTCATATCTCATTCGACTTTTAGTTTTTTATTTACCATTCTGACGTTTCCTCTCAGAGAGTCAGACGATAAGGCCTTAAGGTAATTTTACCAATTTTCCTTTTTTTCCACTCGTCTGTTTCATTGATTATAATAATGCTTCCTCTAAAATTGATCCTACGATTCTGTTGTACACGAAATTTACTTATATATATATATATATATATATATATATATATATATAAGACAGTGTAGAATCAAAAATATCATGAGTTTAAGATAATCAGAAGAGCTTCACATACAGATGTGACTAAATTGACTGTAATATTGTGGCATCATAACATTCTCAAAGATATTCGTACAAATCACTCAATAGAACCAGACGAAATAAAATACAGCATATTTAGCTCACATTGAACCTTGAATTTAAATGTATACAGGCGTTTTTCCACGGATAAACAAAGTGTAAATAACATATACGACTAAAATAAATCATTAATTCACGTGAATGACTGGGGAAATTACTAAGGGCAAAACAGTACGTAATTTAATTGCAATTCAATACAGTTTCTTTTTCACTGTCAAATGTTACTATATTGTCAATCATATTACTCTATAAACCTAGAGGGACTTATTGAAATAAGAATTTAATTTTGTTTACTAAATAGTTACTTTACGGAAACCCCTCAGATTTAAAAAAGAAAAACTAACATTTAATTCATTGCATTTGCTAACACATACTCAGTCTTTATACTATTTTAATAGACCTTCTAATTTGGGAAAGGTGGCCTTTCCATTCTTTATCTCTTCAAAATGAATTCAATTCAGTGTCATTAGTTAACAAATCGTGATTCTCATCGCTTTTTATGACACCTCGTATATTGAAATGAACAACACCTTCAATTATTTGCGCTAGGTTAATGCTTCTTCATTCTCATTACTTTCTGCAAAATGACTATACACATATGAGAATATCATGTATTAGCTATTTTGTATTAAGAGAGGTTGATTCCTTTCAAGTCGCATGGACCTCACTTAATCGGGTGGGAATTGCGACTGTACTATGCAGTATTTTACTGATGAATATATTTGTTCACAACCTAAAAAACGTAGATAGTTAACAACATTATGGAGTCGCTGTAGGAATTGTAGCCGCCATGTTGAATACTGAGACACTATGATGAACTATGTTCGTTGATTGGTATCTCTAAACAATGGAATGAGTATGACTGTATACGTAATTAGTAGAAATAACGTAATCCGATATTCTCAAAAATAAGCGGAATTAGATGGACCGTCAATTAAATGTGTATGTAATGTAGTAAATTTATAGCAGACGAATAGTAAATAATAAGTGTCACATATTTTAAAAGGTAGACGTTGTCTATTAGTTCCCGGTGTCGATCGGGAGAGTTTTTGTAATAAAGTGTAAACGGTAAAAGTTTTTGATAATATGGTTGGGTAAAACCGTTTTGGGGTGGTCGATTGTTTTGTCAGTGACAAGGAAAGCAATTTACGTATTCCGACTTAAACACGTTTCTGTGAGATTTTCCAGATAAGATACATCACTACTCACCCGTACCATTCTACGTGAAACGGTCTTGCTAGGCGCTTTGTGGACACTTTTATCAGAGCCTTGAAAAAAGCTTGCCGCACACCCACGGAGAAGTCCCTACAACAGTTCTAAGAAGTATACATAATCACGCAAAATGTTATCCAACCATCTTCATTATCCCCTGGAGAAATAATGTTTGGGCGAGAAATAAGACTCGTTTTCGAAGGATTACTGCTAAAACCAACCGAACAATGACGAACTATCTATTGTATCAAATAAGTGGTACATCTCAGGGTGTAATGAATATTACAATATGTTTAAAAGTAACACACTTTTCTGGGGACTTGGTAAAATAGAAAAGAAAATTGGAAATATTGTTACATCATCCAATGCCCTCAGTTATCGTATAAGAGAACCCTTAATCAGATTAGAAAACGACTGTGGGATGGCACTAACAGCACTCTCCGCAAATAAGTTATAAGTACTACATACGATACGATTAACATAAAAAGAACACCAAGCAGCCTCAGAAAAGCAACGGTCTAAATAAAAAATAAGTCTCTAGATCTTATCGTGATCAATCCTAAAAAAATAGACGATACTGATACTCCTGCAGAACTTAGGCTTGTGAGGGGATGCTATGGTATCTGCCCTATACAGACTACTTTGACTCTTCCACTCACCATAAATACTAGGAGCACCTGCTTCTCGGTGTTGGATTCACCCAAGCGCGACGGAAACTGAGCAATTTCTGTGGCCTTTTATCTGTCGGGCTGAGACATTAGTCCATGGGTACTCTTAGGGTGTTCACCCTCCCAGGACTTGCCTCCACTCTTTTAGGTGGAGTAAGTTTAACGCTTACTGCTTGAGGCGCGCCGACCTGGTAATGCTGACGGGGCTGTCCAGTCAAATTTTTAGAGGCCAGAGTGTCCGGTTTTGTTGGCGCTAACTTGACTCTCCCTACCTTCCGGCCTTAGGCCACATCTTCCTGCGGTGGGAAGGAAGTAAATTCCTGGAGCCACACCAGTCTATAGCGCGACGGAAACTGGGCAATTTCTGTGGCCTTTTATCTGTCGGGCTGAGACATTAGTCCATGGATACTCTTAGGGTGTTCACCCTCGCAGGACTTGCCTCCACTCTTTTAGGATGAGTAAGTCAAATTTTTAGAGGCCAGAGTGTCCAGTTTTGTTGGCGCTAACTTGACTCTCCCTACCTTCCGGCCTTAGGCCACATCTTCCTGCGGTGGGAAGGAAGTAAATTCCTGGAGCCACACCAGTCCATAGCGCGACGGAAACTGAGCAATTTCTGTGGCCTTTTATCTGTCGGGCTGAGACATTAGTTCATGGGTACTCTTAGGGTGTTCACCCTCGCAGGCCTTGCCTCCACTCTTTTAGGTGGAGTAAGTTTACCGCTAACTGCTTGAGGCGCGCCGACCTGGTAATGCTGACGAGGCTGTCCAGTCAAATTTTTAGAGGCCAGAGTGTCCAGTTTTGTGGGCGCTGACTTGACTCTCCCTACCTTCCGGCCTTAGGCCACATCTTCCTGCGGTGGGAAGGAAGTAAATTCCTGGAGCCACACCAGTCTATACTTACAGTCAAGACTAACGTACACCTACTCGTGTGTTCTGTTGTATTATACTCTTGTATATATATACTGTTTGATATATACTTGTTTTCTCTAAACTCCGGAAGGAAAGTATAAAATTGCATGCGAAGTAACAGGCCAGTAGCCCTGTCTCTGTGAGCAATTCTTGTATGAACAGCCATTGGTATGCACTATAATTATATATCGGCAGTTATCTGCATAGTCAAAAACGAGTCTTTTTTTGGCACGGAGATTCATTAGTGTATATTGTTTACATTTACTCTGAGTAGTTTTTTTTTCAATCAAGATCAGACAAATACACAGCCAGACAGCATTTATGTTAATATAGAATGCATCCCTTACAATGATTATATAGTAGAACACATCTCACAGAACAGGGTGCTATTCATCCATTCATTTATCTATCTATCCATCCATACATATATACACACACACAATATATATATATATATATAATATATATATATATATATATATATATATATATATTTAAAGGGCACTATACATCCTTTTGATCATCCATCAGTAACTCTGGTTTTACATACAAACTCGGAACTCTTCCCGCCATGTTAAAAATATCAAATGTGACCGGTTTATCAGCCGAGGTAATTATAGTGTGCCATCATCTTAGGAAAATTTTCCAGTAATTCCGTGAAATAAAAGGTTAGATGGATAATCAAAATAATGCATAGTGTCAATTGAATAAAACTATATATGTAATTAAACACTTTTTTTATTTCCCCAATAACACAAAATTACAATATATATACATATATATATATATATATATTATATATATATATATATATATATATATATATATATATATATATATATATATATATATACTGTTTGTGTATGTTTATTTGTGTGTGTTGTAGCCGCGTGGGTTAATATTAAGGGTTGTACACTGTAAAATCCACCGATTAAATGTCACTAATACTATTGTTAAACATATGACTTCATGTATCATTCATTTAGATATATATGAAATAGTAGGGTAGACTAGATCTTAAAACCCGACAGTCGTCAAACTAGTGTAGGTAACACAAATATCTAAAAATACATATCTTCATCTCTGTTCATGCGCACATCGTTTCTAGTCGTGCTGGACCTTTATTTCTGACTTGATTTAAGCAGTGTCGCTTCAGAAGAGGTTGATTAGAAATTGGGTAACCTTTGCTTAATTATAGACAACCTGCGCAGGCAACCTTAAATAAGGTATATATTGTATATCAAGATTGTGCAGACACAATATAAATATTATACTTATTGCAAAAGAAAGCTGGAAACGGAATATTTGCAGTGTGTTTCATCTTGGTATGTTTAAAAGCGTAAACAACATCAGGTGGACTTTTTATGTTTGTACCACCTTACCTTTTGCAGAAATCCAAAACTGTTGGAATCAACTAGTTCACACCTGTCCTTCACATCATCCACAGGGTAATGCCGAGAATGGATGATATTGAAATAAATATATTTAACCAATATATGTTGCAACGTATGTGAAGCACGACACTCAGCTCCGAATTCAAGAACATTGTCTTTTAAGCAGACAAGTGCCCATTCTGTATGTGTATTTATTTTTCATCAGGTGAAATGTAAATCCTCTGTTTTAAACTTTCTTTAGTTTATAAAACTCTGTATAGAATAGATGTTTCGTTCATATTTTTGTGTGTACATGCATTCAAACGCGGTTGTAATTTATTATTCATTAAATATGGAATTGTAGGGTTGAGAACTGATATGAAAATGGCGGTTTTAGTTTTTTTTAAATGTATAGCGCTGTTCTGCAGCTTCAATTATGTTTCCATTTCCATGGATACCGATCCATTTTTCATTAAACAAAAGGTGAGTGATTTTCTTTCATTGTCCAAATTATAATTTTGTTGCAGTTTAATATTTAGTTGAATGTTATTATTCACATGTTCAGCGCCTCAAGTGATGGTTCTGAGTCTTTACAGATCATAACGTTACTTGATCCGTCGTTGCTGCGCATGTCCAATGCTACGTCAAGCTTAAATCCATAAGTATATTTGTAATCGGGATGATGTTAACTCATGATAATGCAATGCTAAAATAGTTAACAATCACTAAAGAAAACCTTCCATGTATATCGATTATCATTTATCTTCCATGCACGATTTAACACTGTGTAATCTATAGTAAAGGTTACTGAAACTTTAAATATTTGATGATGCTTCAGTGACGTCGATAGTAGATGGATTGATTTTGTCCGAGGAAAATGCACACACTATGAAAACGATGATTATAGGACATTCGATTCCTTGGCTATTAATTAATTTTTAAGATATAAAACAAATTGCTGAATAGAAATCAGTTGCAAAATAATGAAAATATTGAGGTCACCTTACACTACCTTGCTAACCCCACTACGAAAATGCTTTCTCACGGCGTTTGTATTCTAAGCATTTCTCATCTGTAAAATACGTTGGCGCAATATTGCTACTTTGATGATTACAACATCGTCGTTTTCAAATCAAATGTCAGTAAATTCTGGTAATAAATCGTTAACATTTGTATTAGATCTTAATCATCGAGTGATAAACGGTGATTCTTCAGTGCGAAAGAAAGCAAATGTTTGTGGAAATGGGAAGAAGATGCGATCGATGGAGCCGCATGCGCTCTATGTACTTTTTTTGAGGAGCGATTCAATTACTCGATGATGAAGAGAAACGTTAAAAAATATACAGAGCTATCCTCACTCTGATCAGCCGCAATACTGTGCAACATCGGTAGAAAACAGTTAAATATCAGAATTGGACTTCTAAGCCATGGAACTTCTAAGCAGAACTTCAGCACAAATATAATGAGAGAAAAAAAAACACCCTGTTAAAATTTTGATATGCTAGGAACACATAGACATGCATTATGGAACCAGTCAGCGTATAACGAGAAAGGATAATTCCTATGCGATTGTTAATATTTACAGGCGCATGATTTGGCCTCAGTATATTGTGTTTAATAACGGTCAGAGTTATTGAGCCACTTACACAATTAAATGTCCCCATCAAACGTACGCCTAGCTAAGTTATACGTAAAATCCTAGCCAAGATTATATTCCTGAAACAGCAACTAGTCTAGGCGAAGTATTTAGCATGCATTCCCGGATAGTGATAATTCACCGTACGCCAAAATAACCGGCTACTATGATATACATTCATCAGCGTTGCTCGACTGATAAATAATAGAATCATATGTTGTTCCCGATTGGATGATATATCTTTCTCCATTTAACTAACTTTTACAATCATGTGTTTTAGATCGAATCCGAGCGGATCTTTATTTCTTAGGCAGACTGTATTTCCTCTACGTTCTTCTATCAGTGAGCTAGGCTCGCTAAAGATCTTTTAAAGCACGCCAGTCTGCATTGTTTCTGTCATTTGTCTTGTCAAGTTAAGAGTAGGCATTTCTGTCAGTAAGTGATCATTGCCAAAAAGGTGACCCTGTTTGCTTTGGCAGTTATACAAGACGAAAAAAGTAATAGAAAATACAATAAACAAGAGAAAAATAACAACAGCACACCGGAAGTTATTTATTCGCAAGCAATTACGTTTTTTTTGTTTTTTGTTTTCTCTTTGCTTTTGTTTTTCCTTCATCTATGCTTCGACGTTGTTTAAAAGAAACGCTTGCGTGATAAGTACACATATGTAACATTCACCACCGTATATTCAGTTAACGGTATTAGCTTTTTTGTACTTTTACTATATACGATGCCTAATTGAATCTGCCTGACATTCATCTACGTACACAGGCAAACGAATACAGATGCATATAGAGACATCCACCCACGTATATAAATATACACACACAGCAGGTACGTAGCGATCGGTTTCAGAGAAACACATCACAGGTCAAACCTAATTCAGAAGTACATCATGAAACACACATCATTTCGACATAAAGACACGCACATAGATTGTATTATTATTATTATTAACAATAATAATAATAATAATAATAATAATAATAATAATAATAATAACTATAATAATAATATGATTATAGATATTTATATGTTAATCTGTGACCGACACACTGCCCCTTGTTCACGTTGATTACATTATTAAGGATCACACTTTTTATAAATAAACATTGTGAATTATTGCCCTTTTTTATAATAAACATGTTTACATATACGTAGACTCGACTGCACGGCCTGGCATTAAAAAGTGAGTGTTGCGGCATTCATTTGAACACACTTCAGTTAGTAGAGAAGGAACACCTCTCGATTGAGACATTTTATTTATTTGCTCCTATATGCTGTGCCTATTTCTTGTAATTTAAGTTTGCTTATTCATGGAAACCATCTTGCGTCTAACATTCCTATCATTGTAAAATAAATAAATAAAAATTGTAATATATATATTGGAATCTCGAAAGAACGACGCGGTATTTACATATTTTACACTTACATGTCCATGCCCACAAGAAACATGTAAATGTGTCAGGCTCTAAATGAAACCTTGTCGCCTATTTTCGAGTCAAACTTCAACCAACTGTATCATCTTAAAAAGTAACATAACATAAGTTTTACTGTCTAATAAAAAAAATGCGTAAAGCGTAACTGTGTACTATTTATGTTTAATAACAGATCCCCATGAATATAATAGTCATGACAGGAAATTATAAATACATATCTATATAGACGCAAGGGATATTACTACACGTAGGCTATATATGCTAAACTATTAAGTATCAGAAAATAATCGATCATACATACATACATACATATATATATATATATATATATATATATATATAGCAAAACATTTGTTATATTTTATTTTGACACAGATATAGGTTATTAGCAAAATTTAAAGAAATAAAACGGTATAATCGAGCTGAGAATGGTATTATGATTTACAATGTTTGCCTAAATAAATAAATTATATATATATATATATATATATATATATATATATATATATATAGAGAGAGAGAGAGAGAGAGAGAGAGAGAGATTGATAGATAGAGAGTGTAAACGTAGCCTATTTTATATTTACGTAGCCCGGCAACCCCATTTCAGTTATTTTGAAAAAGCAATAACCTGCTCGATCGCAAAAAGGTTTAAGCCAAAAAATATATGTATATATATATATATATATATATATATATATATATATATATATATACATATGTATATATACATATGTATATATTTGTATATATATATATATATATATATATATATATATATATATATATATATATATATTAGATGTATATCAATTTTAAAAAAATAAACTAAACACACATCAGTGTTGTCCGCGTTATAGATTATTTCGACCTCGTGTGGTCTCACCAGACACGTACACAGCAACATTTCGGAGCTGAATTATGGAAAAAAAATCTTCACACACCGTATTTAAATAGAAATAAAAATCGAGGAAATAGAGGAAGACATTCACGTTGATAATTGGTAGCTTTTGAGAAAGAAGAGAAGAGGGAAGTAAGATGCAATGTTACGTTAAACGACCACAATTATCTAGTTTTAAATCTATTTTAAAAGTTTAAAAAGACATAAAAAGCTATGTGCTTCAAATTTCGATCAGCATTTAGTTGACAAAATAATGATAACACGACAAATGTGAGGTATGCTAGGATTATAATGCGTAAAATGAGACGACCCTTATAAAAAGTTTATTTACAACTTAGCATTTTTATTTTGTTACTAATAGTTGGGAAAATAGATTACCTCCCTTTTTAAAGATAAGTATATTTTAAATGTTGGAAGGAAATAAAAAATATTCACGATTAACATTTCGATTAAAAAGTTACAAATGTGATTATGAAACTTCGGAATATATTGCAGTTCACAGAGTATTATGCGTAGAATGCGACGAAACCCAGAAAATATCCATTTACAACTAAATAGCCTCACCCCGACTCTAATAGTTGGGAAAATAAATCCCCCATCTTTTTTTTTGAACTAACGTATATTTTAAATGTTGGAAGGACATTAAAACTATTCACGATTTAAATTTCGATTAAAACTTTGTTGTCAAAGAAATGATGGCACTGCTGACCATATTACACTTCGGAGTGTATAATGCGTACGACGGGATGAACCCCACATGATATCAATATACAAATTTGCACCTTATTCTAAAATTGTGAAAATAGACTTCGCCTTAATAAGGGGAGTAAATTTCTTAATTTTCTCACCTTCTCCTCTCCATCCCTCCTTTTTTACGATTACCATCACAGAAAACCACGACTAGACAGTATCGCCTTTTAACCTAACATTAACCCTTATTTTCCCCTTCTCTTATTTCTTACAAGCTTTTTTTTCCACATTTGTTTCTATTTTAAGACGGTGTGTAACGTTTTTTTTTTCATTATTCAGTTTCGAAATGTAGATGTGCACGCGTCTGATGAGACCCATCTAGGTCGAAATAATCAATAACACTAACCGCCCTAATGTGTGTTTAGTTTATTTCCTTTAAATGTATTCCTGCTCTGTTAAGTACATTGGGCTCTCTTACTCCATCGAAAGCATATTACTCTGCACATTATATATATATATATATATATATATATAATCTTATGTATTTAACAAATTATAATTGATTCACTATCATTAATTTAATTTGTATCTTTTCATTGAACTCTTCTCTGTCTACCTCGTATTCAACACTTAATGACGATCTTTATGCACGTGTCATGTAAGTCCTGGTGTGAAAACATATTTTCCCTTTTTACATATCTAAAGAGGAAGTGGTATTACTAGAATCCCATACACAATGGATAACGTCTATTTAATATACCATACATTTTCTATAATTAAGGTTGTTCATTAGAATCGAATGGCAGCATTAAAATAGATGAAACATTAATATCAATAAATAAATGTGAATATGAGACTTCAGTTCATATCATTGCGAATTGTAGGTCTGGTATAAAATGATGGCACCACAGGTGTCATATTATAGTAAACAGGGGAAATTAAATGTCTGGCTAAAATAAATTAGATTTACATTTTTATATATCCTGTCTCATTTCG
>OY744515.1:241423107-241428107 GCA_963556195.1 Sepiola atlantica | reverse complement strand
TGTTAAATAGAAGAAGGAAAGGGTACTGATACATTTAATTAGACACTCTAAGCTACCGGGCCTATGAATAAGAATTTTAAAAACTACCTAGGGAATATAGCCGGAGAACACAGTGCACGGGAAATTCAAACAATTGCTCTTAAAGGGACGGTTACAATCTTTAAAAAAATATATATCGGTTGGAATCTCTGATATAGCGCGTGAATGTCTGGCATCATGTAGAATTGCCAATCATCAGCAAAACAAGATTAAAAATGTTTTAAAAGTGATTGTATTTATATATATATATATATATATATATATATATATATATATATATATATATAATATATATATATATAAAGTTAGTGGTAGATTACCCCATAAAGTTGGATAGTATAAACGGACATAGATTTTAATGGTGCCCTCAATGATAGGTATAGTTTCGTGGAAAAAATAAAGTTAAAAATTAAGAGTGGTCATCTCGGAGGATCTTACATACCGAAAAGGGGGAGACATGGCTCATTGGTATCACTTGCTAAGATACTTTGCAAACTTGGAGAGGGTCTTATAAGAGCTCAAGTCGATGTCTGATATCCCTGTAATCGTCCAAACACATAAGCTAGCAGTGTGTATTCTCTTTTCTTTTTTAATAGTGCAGAGTGCAATTTTATTTGCTTGTGTTTATAGTTTATCTATTTCATTGTATGTACATATACAGGTATATGTTAGAAGAACGATATTGAAGAAAACTACAATACTGAATATAAACACAGACACGTATATAAAGAGCCTACGAAATAAGAGGTTGATTTCGAAAGCGATGAAGAATCTAAACACATACACAGTTTATATATATATATATATATATATATATATATATATATATATATATATATATATACATATACATATATCTAGAGAGAGAGAGAGAAAGAGAAAGGGGATACATCAAAATAAACTAACCCAGATAGATATACAAAGACAGAGTGTTTTACTGTATCACAGCGCTCCAGTCTGGCTAGAAAAGCATGTACTTTAAAAATCGACTGTTAAGACGATTGTCAGCACTTCTAACCATTTAACCAAAATTCAGCATTCGCTGAAAGTAAGCAACCTCTCAAAATACATATTGCCAATAGCCTTAGCCTTCCATTTGTTTCCCTCAAAGTTCCGTACATTATAAGCTCGTCAACGTTCAATTTTAATTAATCTGAGAGCTCAACCGAAGAAAAGCAGCAACTTTACTCCTCGACGCAGATAGTTTCACTCTATCACAGCTCTTTAGTGTGGCTAGACAAGCAAGTGCTTCAAGTAGGGATTGACATTCGACCCTTTAGATCACAGTCTGCGGTTCTAGCCCCTTATATAGCATTGCGAAACTGCTCTAAATGTATCATTATTTATCTATGTATGTCGATGCAATTCAGTGCATACAGATGTACATCTAGCTTGAGTTATTTGTCGAACTGACATTAGTATTAAAAGCTTAATTTTATATTTAAAAAATAAAAAAAAATATTTCTAATAAACTCAGTTGTGGATATGAGAGCGACTATAAAATGGATAACTAATGTTGGCATCCCTTTAAAACCCACCCTCTCATTAATGTACCAATCGTTTTTTTGTGTCTGTTTTGGGGATTTGTTTCATTTAAGTATATTTCTAGTGATATACATTTACTACATTGTGCCTAATCATGTAGCATGTTAGGTAAAAATGTTCTAGCACACAAGAATATATATATATATATATATATATATATATATATATATATATATATATATATATATATATATATATATAATTAATTATAAAAGACAATATATGTATTATCATATATCGTCAGATCCTTTTACTTTGTAGTCTCATTTGAAGATTCAGCTCAATGTTTGTCAATTATTGATAACAGAGCAAAATATAGAACAGTTTTTATTATATTCCAATAACCATGGTTCGTTTTATTACTTTTATTTTTATTTTTATTTTTTCACATTTCCAAAAGTTCCAAATTTCTGTGAGATATATTTAACGGTCCGTTTCATTTGTTTTGTGCCAAACAACATGTGTATGTCAATATCGTCTCTGCAACACTACAAAATCATCAGAAAAAGTTCACAAATAATAAGAGTTCTTAGATTAGAGTGTCTTGAAAAACACCCACATCATACATCAGTTTCATTTTAATGTGAAAATAAGCAAAAAGAACAAACAAACATTTTAGAGCAAACACTCACATGTGTACGATCAAACTAATCAGCCATTTTTATGTTTATCTTTTTTATTTTCGTTCAAAACAAATATCTCCCCAAAAATTTAAACTCTAAAGATAAATAACAAATGCATCGCTATAGTTAATCCAACATCAGTCTTAACTTTCTATGTTTGATAAGTATTGCTTATTTCTTTGCTGAATTAACACATTCTAGAAAACAAGGTCTGTGAATTTAAACGAATAGTGCATCATTCTTGTGTACATAAAATACTTATTTCTCGTTTTGCTTCACAGTAAACACACATTCTGAGCACAGTCAAATGATGTCACTATGATTTTCCAGCAAAGTAAAATGAATGCTTTGGTTATATACTTTTAAATGTGTTTACTGTTTGTGCTCATTGATTCTTGTGGAAAATATTGAGGTTGCTAAAAATGAACTGAACAACATCCTCGGTTGATATTGCGCATAAATACACATACATTCAAAGGAAAATTACCATGCATGACGAAGCAGATAATTTGTCTATCTGACTATATAAATAAATCTCTATGCTCAATATCAAACTAGAACCGTCGAGGATAATTTCATTGCATTAAAGTTATGAGAAGTGTTTTTCTGCCATATTGAATCGTAACAAAATAAATGCATGGCATATATATATATATATATATATATATATATATATATATATATATATATATATATATATATATATATATATATATATATATAATCCTACGTGAGTTATTGATACAGTTTTGTAAAAATAGGTCTCGTTAAATAAATAATCTGTTGGCCGTTTGCATCAAATGTATGTTTATATGTATAATAAACGTTTACTTAGGTGTGTCCGGCCCGTTACAATAATTATTTAAATAAATGTAATGTGCTAGCTACGAAGGGTAGGCTTACTCTTAATAATAACCAATACTTATGAAGAGAGAATGATCACGTATGCAAATATATATTCAATGAGCAAATATGGAAGATTTATGATAAATGATCATAATAATCAGAATGTATTACCTCATATATATATGTATGTGTGTGTTTGTGTGTGTGTGTGTGTGTGTGTGTGTGTGTGTGAATATGAATATGCGTGTATATATTTTCATGATTTAGCTAATAGATGTCGAGCAACTGCAAAACGTCACTGAAGAAAAAGCAAATTATTAGATCACAAAATTTGTCCTAGAATTTAGAGTTATTGCTCTTCGGGAAGGTTTGTATTTTTATCTCGATTCAGCAGGAGACAGCTCTTTCGTCCCATGTTGCTTTGAGTTGCTTTGATAATTCTAAAAAAATATATACGTAGTCTGTTTCTAAAACATTATCTATTTCTTTCATGTCTTCAAGTCTTTTTAAAAAGAGGCTTGTGTACTACACTATACACGTCTTCAGTTCAAAGAAGATATACAAGAACCAACGAAATAAAAAGCGCACGATAAACAATGTGTACGCACGGGTGATTGCCATCTATTTATTGGATAATTGATTATTGAATTACCAAAAGTGGGACAAATCAGCAGTAGAAAAAAATCAGTTGGCGCCGTTTTGTCTATAATTTGGCGCTGCAGACGGAAAACGCATAAATATTAGGTAGAACAATGGCTATAAGGGACGTTTTTCTTATGATATAAATTATGTCATTACACCATCATTTTATTATAAGTATATATACATATATGCATACACTAAACTAAAAGAGTCCAGTGACTATATCTTCATATTTCTGTGAAGAAATTGATTTTTACGGTCGTTTCCTTATTTGCTAAGTTATTCAAGCATATCTTGGAATTTCTAAATTGGAATTTCTAAAGCAATGATTTGTCAAAAAAAAAAAAAAACCAGAAAAAAACTCAAAATTTCTAGAAGGAACTTACATTAAAGAGTATTATTTTTGAATCTTTTCGAAAAATCTCTGTATTTATTCAGAAATCAACACCATCAACGATCAATGATTTCCTGGATTTTTTTTCTGAGCAAACCAGTGTTCTATAAAACTCAGGATTGCTTGAACAATATACTCTGATAAGTTAGGTAACTACACTTACCACCGCGATAATATATAAACACACTCGGTAACATAAATTCCATGCATTTTGTGTCGCTTAATTGCAATAAATTCACTTTCAGAACCATATGTGTCAATCTTCGAGGGGATGGACCCAAATGGGTCCGAAAGTAGTTGGGAGACCTATGCAAATTATTGCAAATCTTCAGCCAATTTCCCTCCGAAACTAAAGTCCTAATTCGAACTATTGAAAGGATCTACCAAATGATATCTAGACATGAGTTGTCTCTTATATTCAACAATACTTGCCTGCAGGAGTAGATGCTTCCTATATATATATATATATATATATATATATATATATATATATATATATATATATATATATATATATCTATATATATATCTACATATATATATCTATATATCTATCTATATCTACATCTATATCTACATATATATATCTATATATCTATCTATATCTATATCTACATATATATATCTATATATCTATCTATATCTATATCTATATATCTATCTATATCTATCCATCTCTATATAGCTATATATATCTATCCATCGCTATATATCTATCTATATCTATATCTATATCTATATATCTATATCTATATATCTATATCAATATATATATATATATCAATATATATATATATATATATATCAATATATATATATATATATATATCAATATATATATATATATATATCAATATATATATATATATATATCAATATATATATATATATCAATATATATATATATATCA
>OY744515.1:241408107-241418107 GCA_963556195.1 Sepiola atlantica | reverse complement strand
CCATACTGTCGCTCTATATGCCCACCTCTTGTATGTACACCTCTAAAGGTGGTCTGCCCATCTATGTTTTGCTATTCGTATGGTAATGATTGTCATTTACTCCAGTTTGACTGTCTGATCCAGGTTTTTCGTTTTCCATCATGTTAACTGATGCCGAGCAAAATGCGTTCGATGTTGTAGTGTGCCACTCTTGTCTTTTCTGTTGCTCCATTATTAGATGCCCATGTTTTGCTATCATATGTCATAACAGGCATAATGCATTTATTTACCACTTATTGCTTAATGTTAATGGTGGACTTTCTCCTCTTCATGATGAGGTATATTTTAGAAAAGTCTGCCCATCATAGCGCAATTCACCGTTTGATTTCAGGCATGATAGCTGTTCCACTTCTCATAATCTTATCCTAGGTAGATGTAGTTGTCAACTTCCTCGACATTTTCACCTTTCACAATGACTAATAATTTGTGGCATATTTGTTTTTTTTTCCAGTGTGCATTTTAATATCAACTATATTGCTAGAATTGTGAACGTCGTTAGGAATTCCTTCCAATGTTTGAGCTGTGTGACTTGATAACATGATATGGTCGGAAAATTCTAGATGAGCAAAGTATTCTCTGTTTATATTGATACCTCTGACTTCACAGTCAGTTTTATTGCTCATCGAATATTGCAGGTAGGATGTATGTGAACTGTTGCCACCTTATCTGGTACTTCTTTCTATATTGATCTTTTTACTATCCTATTGGAGTTTTAAAGTGCCTGCCTTTCCGTCGTAAAGATCCAGATACATGTTGATGCAAGCACTGTCGATTCCTTGACTTTTTAAAGCTGTGGACATAGGGGTAGATTCGATAGAGTCAAAAGTGTTTTTCATAATACAAAGGCGAAACAAAGTTGTATACCGTGCTCGTTAGCTTTCTCTTGTAGTTTGCTCACGACTGTAATGTGATCCATTGTGGAAAATTATGGTCAAACACCGGCTCGTTCTCTGGGTAGGTTTCTGCTAAGTGTATTTTGCATTACTTTGAGGATGTTCATATGTATAACCTATCTCGGCCCTTAGCAATTGTTGAGAGTCGCCGGCTGGTACCTAGATAGTCGCATCAATTAATACATACATATTCCTTACATGTAAGTTCATTTGAAGTGTCAGAAAATAGATTTTAGGAAGAATAATATGTGAATAACCTCGCATTTACAATTTTAAATATAACAGATTTGCATTGAATTTGATTCATAATTCTTTGTCACAACATAAGCAGGGATATCTAGTATCAATATATTATTTATACTCTTAAAGCTCAATCTTTAATTCTATGTTTGTACTAGCATCAACATCATATAATAGATGTTGCTCAAAATTGGAATGAGGGCTACAAACATGAAGTATGTTGCATTGTATCTCGATTTTTATGTACATATAAAAAAATGCAAATCATGCAAAGCACTTCTGTGCGGATAATTATTTTTACCTTTCCTACGTCGGGTAGGCTGCTATTTTATAATAAATGTAAAGAATGCTCATGAAGTAGACTTTTCTTTGTTTTTTATAAAATGTATACCGATTAGCTGTATAGCATTATTTTATCAGTATTGGACGTGTGCATTTTCAATTGACTTTGACAATATAATTGGGCTAGAAAACACGCGGGTTTGTGCATACATAAAAATGTATATATAAACTCATTAGTAAAAATAAGTGTTATATAATTAAATCAAATGGAGTGATGAGGCTAATTCCAACGCTAATTATACATATTATAATGCATACCGCATTTTCTTAAGTGCGGCTTAATTAACCCCGCCAAAGCCTGGATCGTACTTCCGACCATCTAGTCATTAGTTGGCAACTCTAAGCAATGGCTAAGCGGCGATAAAGCTTATATATATAACATAAATACACATATATATATGTATAGACGTATAAATATATAATATCACTTATTTGTTTTTTTCTCATTCATATTCATTTTGACTTCAACAGATAAACCCCAATTGTGTAACTCTCAAATTCCTGTTTTTATTTATATGTTCATTAAAAGTATATTCATTAGTTTCTTTTTTCGCAGATAAAAAACAATGATCAATCTGTTGAAACAAATTACATATTGAATTCCATATACACACATGTCATATTAATTCAGTAATTAAATTAGAAATAACTTTTAATGGTATATGTTTTTGTTTTTTTCTTTGAATTATATGTCACTTTGTTGTTTTTTTTAATTTAATAATTAAACTATATATATACATTATATATATATATATATATATATATATATATATATATATATATATATATATATATCCTTTATTAAAATCGATCATGTGCAGATAAGTTAATAGTTTAAACATAGCGGAACGGAATGGGGTCTCGTACCTATCATAGGGCTTATTGACATCTGATCAGCCGATTCGAAGTCCACATCGGAACGAACTCACAGCGGAATAGATGTATCTAAATTTTTTTTTAAATGTCACCCTAATTATACCAGCCTATTCCTTGATATACCCATCATTTTATTAAGTGCATTTTTATTATTTTTATTCAAGCAATTATGTGATACTAAGAAAGTCACTTTATTGTTATTTTCAAAAATGCAGACATTTCAATAGATCTCATTATATATACAGTAAATTCATATATCCTCGGATTGATTGACGAATATAGATGCATAAAAACGTCACTAAATACATCTGCTTCTCGACTAGTTCAAAATATTTAATATCTTGATTATTACATGAAAAAGTATCTCTATTTAAATCATATTAAAGAGGTTCGGGGGAGTGTAGATATACCCCGTTGTTATAATTTCTTCAAAATCAACTCTGACCCAGAGTGATACGCAAACAACTTGTTATATCAATGATTGATTGATTGCTTTGTTTAACGGCATATCAACCTCTTGTGGGTCATTTAATGCCGACACATTAGTTGTAGTATGAGAGTTGAATGTTACAAACGTTTCAGAGGAACATTTCGACTATATTTTGTTATATAGCTTTGTTTCTTTTAGAAATGTAACCATTTTATTCGGGTCAACTTTGTTGAAGATTTCCTTCAGGTTATGTTCTTGGTAGTGTCTCAGTCGGATTTGTTTAAAGTCTATACAGATTACCAGTATATGATGCACTGTGTAGGGTTCTAGGCATGATATGCACATTGGTGCTACTTCTCTTTTCAGCAAGTACGAGTGGGTGGCATAGGTGTGTCATGTTCTGAGTCTAGTTATTGTCACCTCTTCTCTTCACGACATCCTTGTATTGGTGTCTCTTAATCCGATGGTCTGTGTCACTTGGTATTATTTATTTTCTATACAGGAGTTCCATGATTCATGCCACTCTTTGAGAATATATGTATTAGTTTTGGGTTTTAAGTCCGTATAAGGGATTTTTTCTGTTGTGGGGTTTAATTGTAATGACTCTTTTGCAGCTTTATCAGCTTTTTCATTCATGTGGATACCGATATGGCTTGGAATCCAGCAGAAGATTATTTCTTTATTTACTGTTAGATCATTTATTCTATTCAGCAACTTTGTAATCAAGGGGTTTGTCATTTTTTTCTTTATTGATGTGAGCGCTGATAAAGAGTCTGTAAGTATGAGGTATTTTATGTGTTCTTGGGATTCTATGATATTTAGTGCCAAGTCGATGGCAAATACTTCTGCACTATACACGGAAGCCCCATCCAGGAGTCTTTTCTTTAATTTAATTTTCTTATGGATGGCCGCGCATCCTACTCTATCTCCATCTTTTGATCCATCAGTATATATTTGTAGGTGATATTTGTATCTATTTTGAATGTTGAGCAGTTCTTCATGGAAAGATGAAGGATGGGTTTTGGTTTTAGAGTGCTTACTTAATTTTAATATCATGGATGGTTGTTTAATGAGATTTTGATTTGATGGATTCATAAATGTTTGTTGTGTCTATTTGGGCTTCTGTGAGGTTGTTTTAATGCGAAGGCTGTATGGTTCGATAGTATATTCTCTTACGTTGAATATTTTTGCGTATTGTGGATGGAAAACACATTGGTATGCTGGATTTGATGGGCATGATGAGAGTTTTAAGTAGTATTGTAGTGCTAGTTGTTTTCTTCTTAATGGCAATGGGGGTTGTTAGCCTCTGTATACAGGTTTTCCACTGGGGAGGTTTTGAAGACTCCTGAAGCTAATCTTAATCCTTGGTTGTGTACTGCATTTAGTTCTTTTATATAAGACTGTATGGCTGCTCCATATATATGACATCCATAGTCGAGCTTGGATAGGTAAAGTTTTAGTAGTGTAGTTTTGTCAGAGTTATAGCAATGAACTTGAATGTTGTTTGAGGATATAAATAATTTGAAGCGTACACTTTTTACCAACATGACTGACAGCAAATGACCCGAAAAGCGTTGATAAGCCGTAAATTGGAATTAATATATAAATTACAATTATTATATGCCTTTAAAAAGGGAATATTTTTTCAGAAACAATAACAAATTTTATTTTCATGTCATCATTAGAAAACATTTTCTTTGTTCATCATTTATATAAACGCTGTAGCTATAATATCTAAACATTATTAATGAAAGCAGGATTCAAGCAGAAAATATAGTTACATGTGATTATCTTTTCTGTATAGACTTATTATATGCGCGCTATTGAGTCTTCCACGTACTACTGACATTTCAAATAAATACGAATCAATGCAGAAAAAGATACCAATGAATGCCTGAAACAGAAGGAACATTATTGAAAACTACGCAGGAAGGTTAATATGCATTTTTGACATGGTAAAATTTACAGCATTTTTCCCTGTTCACGCTTTCCTGATCTTCTTATATGATATATAAAAATCAAATAAAAAAGGAATGCAAAAATGTTACACAGCAGAGTGTTTTAAATAAGTACGCCACAGAAATTCGCGTCATGTAAAACGTTTCCTCATCATAGAAAATAGAACGGTAATTATATAACCGTGTCTTAACTTTAATAGACTTCAGGCTTAGAAGAAACAGTTCCGTGTCTTTGGTTCGTCTTTGCCACTGGATGACGATTAACACGATTAATACTTACTCATCTTTATATGTCTTCGCTCGACCACAGAAGGCTGCTAGTCGTCTAGTAAGTGTCTTTCAATTTGGCTACTGGGAACGCTACTGCGCACAAAGAATAAAAAGGGAAACTTACCAACAGAGTTGCGATTTAGAAATCAATGTTTACATACGGAACTTCTAAGCATATTTGTATAAAACAATGACTTCCGTGAGAGATGATTTTATTCATGGAGATCGAGTCTAGCATGACACCCAAATGAAGATGACTGTCCTGCAGTCGTATATTCGAATACAACTCGAGAGTAGTCTTCTATGATCCGAATAAATCTGTCTAATATTAAAACTGATCCCCACATTTGATAAAGAAACATAAAAAATGTGGTCAAGTTATAGGTTTAGTTTATTAACCAGTTCCTCTACTTAAGTTTATGTTTTCCTTTTTCCTACATAATTAATAGTAATCTTAATAATTCGAAATTGTTTAGCTCAAAGGTCTCATTACACTTCCCCCAACGTTGTTTTACTTATCTCTTCTGTGTGAGGATAAGGGCTACTTACTCCACTCGGCTATCATTGCAAAGTTCTATTGGCCTATTAACGCATTTTCACATTCCCATGAGCTGATCCTTTAAAATATGATACTCTCAATGTAAATTTAAGTCAGATTAGTCTTGTGTGTGGGTGGACTGCCTAAACACCAATTATAAATTGATTATTTCAGTCACCAGCTTCACTCCTTCGGATTACTGTTTAGTATACATAATAATTGCCGCCCATAATCAGTTCCCAGATATATAATTCGACTTTGCGCGACTAACTATATCATTTACAGTATTTTATGCCTTAGGCTAGGCCTGTCTTCATCAAAACTGATATTCTTGAAAACGCTGGGATAGTCGGACAGGTCGGATTTAATTTATTCTCGATCAGTGACAACTATTTATCTTGTCAAATGGATTCGCTTATCTATGACCAGGGCAACACAAACGTAGGAGAGTAAAGTAGCCAGCATTGGTTATTAGATTTTGGTTTTATACCATTCTCGCTAGTGAAATTTTAAGTTCAATCCCACCCAAGCACTTATAATTATTTAATTATTTATCCATTATTACTTTATTTCAATCTATCATCTTCCTTATTATATTAAAATGTAAATTTTCATACAACGTCATCAAATTTAAAAAAATACAGAAACACATTCTTTCTAAACTTGTTAAACATTCACAGTTACTTTTTTCGAAAACTATAAATATTAAACAGAATTACCGTGGCGGAAATTTTCTCGCTACGTTCGACTCATCCTTATTAATGCCACATTTCTCGAAATGTCTTATTTTCTTCTGTGTCGCTGTCTATCTGTAGTTGTATATGTAAATGGGGTAATTATATCTACTTGAAACATTTAATTTGTATTAACTCATTCAATATATTACCCTTTGAGTTAATTATATAATAGCATAGTAGAAGTTGATAACGTATTCAGTATTTTACGTATATACATTTGCTTCGGTAGTCATGGGTAATACATTCAAATTATTAATGTATTTTGCTGGTATTGACCCCCACACCAGTAAAATATATTTTATATTTGCTGAAACATTAATTATACAAAATAACAAAATTACAATCCATATAATTTAATTGAGCAGGAAATTTAAACATGCTCGACTATTTAATTTGCATAATGTTTATGTAGATATAAATGATCAGACAGAATAATTTGTCCAATTAAATCGAAGTCAGAAGATAACATTTTACAAAAATTCGCAGAAAGCAAGTTATCAATTACTAGATGTTTACGTGTTTTACCACTTTGTTTAGTATAAAAGTGTATAAATACTTACTCTGAATGCCTCTTTTTCTCTATAATATTCAACGGGCCACTTTTAAAGTTATAAAAGTCAATTTTCAATTTAATAGTACTTGTTTCACACATATAGGTATCTGTGTCTGAAGATAATTTTTTATTTCATCGAAACTTCACAAATTTCAAATATATTAACTGTCACGGAGTATTCCATCTCTACATTTAATGAAGATTACACTTGTAGTTGAGTACATTCGTGTAATAAAAAAAAATATCAATACACTAGAGACAATAAAATACATCAAATAAACAAATTGTAAATATAAATCATAAAAATCCAGACAACTTAAATGCATAGAAAAGCAGACAGTGTTTATCTTGTGTGAAAGAAAATTACTTTCATTGATTTCCAGGAAATCGTGACTCTTTAATTTTTTTATTCAATTATTGGTGTACAATTTTTTCATGTGCGGCTTCTAGTTTTTCTATTAGGAGAATAAAAAATGTGTCTCGTCTGACTGAAGTGGCTTTTGCTAATCCGACAGCAGTGATAAGATTATCTTAATAGAAAAACTGGATCTTTCTGTCTGTTAAAATCACTCAATAGTTGAAGGTGTTCGTTTAACAATGGCAAGTGGCGCCGCACGTTTTACGATTCGCAAAGCTGAACTGTATGACAAGTCAGTCACACTAAGTAAATACTGATGCATCAAGAACGTCTCGAAAGTACTTCTATTTTCGTCGTGTGTAACTATATTATATTGCTGCATTCTTATATGTATGCAAGGCTCTAGGTCTGTTGCTAATATATATGTTAACAAATTGGACAAAATATTGGATGAACATTACCGAGAAAGCGGGTGAGTCATAGGAAGTTTACATATTGCTACTACTAGTGTTATCACTCTCGATCCAACACTTAGTACACACACATTTAACAATTATGGGTTCCAAAATGTTTACTCATAGTATTGTTCATGGTCTAAGTAACACTTTTATTAACCTTTACACTCGAGTGGCTTTTAATTTGGTACGTGGTGCAAATTAGTATAAAAAGGCATTGATGAAACGGTCACTTGTTTTTAAACTTCTACTTGTATTCGAAACGTAACGAGATACATATCTGCATTAACCAAGAACAATGATTAAGCACTAATTTATTTTTCAAAATGCAACACAAGCTTAAAGTAAACTCAGACGACACACTGTATACTCGTTAATTATAAAGTTTATTTTAATATATAAGTTATTTCTAGAGAGTATGAATGAATTACGTAAGGACCATGGATTAGACGGTTGACACAATTATAGTCATTTAGTTTTGTCTTGCTTGTATATATATATCTTCTTTCCCTCATGTTATGTCCATATTTTAGTCGCATGTGCTGCACTTACATTTTTGTAATTCTTATTTGTTATTTGTAAATCCGGCCTAGTATACTAAGTATACTAAGCCTAAAGTTGTTATTATATGTAGCCTAAAGTAGTTAGTTCAAAACATTTTTTTGAATCTAACATTCTTTACGTATCCTACTATAATAACATCTACAAAGTTGTAATTTTCCATACTCCCGCACTAAAACTCTCTTTTACCCCGCCCGCATGCATATTAATTACACCGCGTTATTTAATTATACATATACACTGATATTTTAATAGGTTAATGCAAATAAGTAATCTGAAACTCAGGTCAAAGTGTTGAATAAGTTAATTGTAATATCCAATCGTACATTTGGAAATGACAACAGTTATTTCCCTTGCACTGTAACATAGTAATCTGTAATTATCTCCCTTGTTCTTTCTGATTGTATATAAACAAACGCCGGACACGTAATCTTTCTTATTGCACCGGGCGACCTACAAGTAACATCGTGTTGTTGTTGTCCTTTCTTTGACCTCTGTTCCTCATTGCTTCGTATCACTTCTTGCTTTCAGTGAATAAGCACAACACAACATTAATGACAGTGTTTATTTAATTTTTCTCGCTTATTTTCATGTATTTCACCTGTTGGATTATTATTTAATTTATCAAAGAATATATAACTATCAGAAAAAATATAATAACGATTCTGCGGTCAAAATAATTATTGAAAATATTCTGATGGTTACATTCCCATCCGGATGTTATCTTCACTTCTCCACGGCTGCTATAAATGATTCTCTCTTCCGAGAACACCTATTATTTGTTATGTTTGAAGGACCGACTTTCACCTCATACCTGATTGATTATATAAAATATATTACTAAGTTTGCTGGAAAAATAGAATTATTCTACAGGAAGTACCCTACCCCTGACGACATATATAACAGTTATATATTCCTGAGATGGATTTATGTTGTCATATTCTGAAGGGGTGCTGCTTGGAGTACTCTTCTTATTCTTTACAGCTTACAAAATCGATCTTGCAATCTCGTAGTGGACGATCTCTTCTCGGTTCTATAGCGATTTTGTTAGCCTCTCTCTATTGTATCGTTACGTTCATGGTAGGTGCTTAAATGAGTTCCAATCTCTGGTATGCACTGTAAAAGATTTACAGCAGTAACTCGTTTAGCTAAAACCACATCAAATCCTGTTCCTTTCTCTGTCTCTTTACCGAAAATAAAACGATACGTGCATAGAATATAGTCCTTTTCCGAGAACATCTCATCTGTGGAAAATGATCCAGAAAATCAGCTTCTGAACCGCATAGTCGTCTTCAAGTTCAATGTAAACAAATACTTGTCGAGGTGTCTTCTTACATAATCAATTTCTCTAAAGTAATATTTTGCCCATCGCACACATGGTTGCCGATCGTTTCGTGGAGGCGATCATCGTGCAACTGGCGACATGTTTAACAATTATCCTCTGGTCGCCACCTGGCCTTGATAAGTGGAAATAAATTAGAAAAAAAATGTACCCTCATGAATTGCATGATTATTTTAAATGTCTCAATTAATACGTCCCCTTTCATTCTAATGCATTCACTCAATAAATAATACATTCGTGCCTGAATGAATATACGTTTATTCTTGCGTTATTTTACGTTTTGGTCGTTTACATTTACAAAATGGGTTTGGAAACTTTACGGCTATCGATTAGACGTTCTCAAAAGTAATCGAACACGATTTTAAAAACGTGAAAAATAAAATAGCGGAAGTATTGTGGTTCTTCTAA
>OY744515.1:241395607-241403107 GCA_963556195.1 Sepiola atlantica | reverse complement strand
AGAAAAAATAGTTTGTAAATAAGCAATATGTTTATATTAACCTTATGTAATGTAAATTATACTTTTAAACACAATAGTTACTTAGAGAGATATTCATAGGCGACGAATAGCGGGTCGATTTTTGCTTTTAGCCAATGCCTACACTTACATGCCAATTAGTTCATTTTGCAAATGTTCGTGATTTAAAAAATGACATGCTTTTTAACAGTTGTCGACACAATAATATTGTTCGCTTAGGGGCTGGAGGAGTGAGGTTCAATCCTTGGTCAAGTGATACCAACGACCAATAAAATGGTACACAGTTCATTCTTGTTAAGCACCAAATGTCATATCATGAAGAACATTGGTAAGCAAACTAATTCAGCAGTGAGAGTTACGCTTTCTCCTACATTTGTTTCAAGTTCTTTATATCTTCAAGTATTTATCAATCGTGTTTGGTTTGATTATTTGATGATGGGACATTGCTGTTTTTGTTTTAGACTTTAAGAACATTATTGAACTTTAGTGTTTTTAAACAGGTTCTGTAGATTTTGTGAGTTTTAGTGTTACCTACGGTAGATTCTGACAGGCTATGTATGAATATAGACGGTTCTTAACATGATATACACATTGTAGACTCTTCGCTATTCAATAAGTAGATTCTGAGGAAGTAGACCTCGAGTCGGTTTCGACTACGTTGAACGTATTTAACTGAATTATTTATGTAGGAAGTCGGGCTCTAACTGCGATTCCATTATGATACATTTCTTCTTCTTTGGAAAAAGGAGGAGGAGGTAGAGGAGGTGGCATGGCATGCTTAAACTGTAGGTGTTGATGGGTGTCAAGATATAGGAAGGTAGTGACCATATTATTGTAAAGCATCGCATCCAAAATGCTTAACAAAATGAAATAAATCCCTAAATTATGCATCAATATAAGTGCAAATAAACGTTTATTTTAAAACAAACATCCAGATCATTTCCATTGTCAGATATAAACAGGTTGCAGTAATTAGTTTACATTCTGAAAGCTAATATTTATTATTTATATTTATGTATAATAAACATAAGGTCGTGTGTCTAGAGATAATTATGTATGGTTGTTTGGCTAAATATGTGAAAATATAAGTACGTGTGAGATCTAAAAATGAATGTGTGTGTGCGCGTCTGATTGTGTGACAGTCTAGGGACTTAGCCTTGATTGATGAGATAAATGGATGCATAACATAGAGATGGCTATTGAGGGTAAATCTTGGTTCATTATCTTCTGACAATATAGTTACATGTTATTGATGAATCCGCCGTATCGGCAGACATGTGTGGATTACGAATGAAATAACTTTCCTATTAAGTACAATTGCTTACAGTGTTAGTTTGGACATATGGAAAACGAGGTTACAAGAGTGATTAGAACCCCTTACCCACACTATTATGAGCTCGCTAATGTATTCGGGGATAGTAGGGTAGAAGGGAATTTAATTTTAGTTTACGTGCAGAATATCAAATGGCAAACATTGATTTCTTAATAAATAGTTTAAGTATTGTTTAATTTACAAACAGCGGTTTTTAAATATTTCTAGTGAAATTAGTCGTAACCAAGTTTCATATTTTTAGTTGGGTATAACATGAAACGTCATTCATTCGTGGGACCCCTTTTCGTTAGGCGGATGGTCGTAAAGTGTTCAGTCGCCTTATAATTGTCATTGTTTTAAGCCCAATTTTATCAGGTATAGCTATCTAACGGTTAAATCGAATCTACCGGTTACAGACTGTTTACTAGAAAACTATAGGCATACAAAATTCTTTAATTTAAAAATAGAGGTATTCAAATTTGAAGTGTGACAGCATTTAGAGAGATGCATGAGTGCGTTACTGAACGGCCCAGAATAGTTCGATGTGATATAAATTAAAGCAACAACTCAATGTATTTGTATACAAATGTAGCCACCCCCGATTTGAAACATGTTAATTGCCTTATTTCCAAGAAAACATCATCAATGACAAAGATAATTTCTTAAATATCCTAAAATATACCAAAACTGTTTAAAACATCTAATAACACTAAAATCAAATACAATCACTCGCACATTGTGCATAATTTAATAAAATGCCGAGCATCAAAAACATTCAGATGAACAGAAGCATCGTAAATATATCCTTATTTGCTCTAAATAACCTAACAGGGGTTGTTTAACCATACACAACATGAAATAAATTAAATATATCATTTCAGTTTACTATAGAATATTACGAAAACAACTTAAAACTACCTAAATAGGCAAAATAAATCAATATTTGAAAGGACTGAAACTAGATTAATTGAGATAAGACAACATTGTGACCATCATGTACGCATTATATAACTGAGTTATATTTTAGTTATCTACTATTATTTAAGAATCAAAAATATGCTTACACTGAAATATTCCATATCTATCTAACACCTTTATGGTATATCAAATGGAAATATACAAAAATGCAAGACAACATTTATATGTTGAAATCTTAGTTGATTTTGTGTTAAATTCCCAAAGGGTAGCAAATTTAATTTGGCTCCATGCGGTGACTAGAATGTGTTCTTGTCTGATAATCTACATGCTGATGGCGACGACGGTTATGGTGTAGTAATTTGCTTCTTTCCGTCCGCCATCTTAGATTAACACAGCACGATTGTCGACTTAAAATCAACCACTCTCCAATAAACAATCATCGTTGTACGTTCGGTTGTATCATTTATCCGTGAAAAAACGACGTGAAAAATGTTTATTTTAAAAATCCCAGGAAAGTTTGAAAGCGCTCCGAACGCTCTATAAACATTGTGTCGGAAACATGTCTGTCTATTTCGAAAAAAAAACAGCCAATAGTGGAAACGTGATACGGAAGTGCCAGCCATACAACCCTCTTCCGGTTGTAGAATACTTTCCGACTCGATCGGGGGGGGGGAGCGATAAAGACAATTCGTTTTCCTCATCAATTACTATATTCAATATTAGTTGCCCACTTTTTCTGTCCCACATGCATTCCGCGTGTCTGCAGACGATATACTATTTTCTTTTTAATGGAAATTACTCCAGGCAAGGCATATGAAGCAACTTTATGTAAGGAGCTAACAAGAACGAAATATGATTATCGCAAAGACAGAAGATGCCTATTCGCTTTAGTCTTGATTATACCAAGGTTATAGGTACGAATAAACACTCAGTAGGAAGAGAGTTCCACAAGCCTGCAGTTCTAAAAAAATACTGGAATAGGAAGCTATATTACAATGATGTATCCACACAGCAAATTATTGGAGACCACTAGAACACCAAGTCAAATTTGCTGGTTAAAAAGAAACAGGGCATAGCTCACACAATTCTGAAAATGACACATTCCCTTAGAGTACTTATAAGAAAAAAGAATCAGACTAGCAACATCACGTCTGTGTAAAGAATAAAATAAGGTGAGGTCAATAAAATTACAGATATGTTTCTACACTTTATCAAGAAGCCGGAAATGGAACAGAGATTCACCAGCCCAAATATGACAACAGTACTCCATACATTATCCGATAGATTTGTAGAGATAGCCCTGAGTTTTACAAAGTGTTTGGAGCGATACAGATAACCAATGCTACGAGCATCAGACAAAGCAATGGATCATATGTATGGAATCTAATTAACATTAGATGAGAATAAATACAATAAGTTAGAGTTGGTTTCTTTTCAACAGCAGAGACATTCATAAGAATCCCAAGAAGAAAAAAGACACATACAATTAGTCTAAACATGATGAAACGAAGCAAGCCATTTCGTACCCTAATCATCAACTGAACCTAGATCAACTTCTAGATAAGCCGCATCTTTCAACTGGTCCGAGGGGGATGGGCGAAGAGTAACACAAGAATCGAGAATGGTATCATCATGAAATATGTTAATTTTCTGCATAATATTCTTCTGGAACATCATGTATATAGAGAAGAAACAGTGTTGGGCCTATAACAGAGTTTGGCGGAACACCAACATTGATAAAAAAATAGAATGAAAAACTACCGTTAAAAGTTACTCGCTAGCTTCGATCAGAGGGAATATAGCTAATGGTATCAAGAACATCACCAGCAATACCATCACCCTGGAGTTTGTGTAGATCACAAGAATGCAACACCCTGTCGAACGGCTTTGAAATATAAAGCGCTCCTGAATTATCTATACACCGACAGATCCGCCCTGTTATAAATTCACAGTTCAGCCCTTGAATGAAAACCATGAAAGCCATACTGAACATCATTAAATACGCCAAACCTTTCCATAAAATAAACAAGCTTCTCGTGGACTAAACTTTCAAAAACAATGCTTATAATATGACGATACTTTGATTAGTCAGACCGATCACCAGCATTTTTAAAGATAGTGATAACAGATGAGTTTTTCCAACAAATAAGGAACCATTACTGAGACTAACAGAGATTTAATCTTTAGAGAGGATAGAAGAAATTTAAGGAGTGCAACGTTTTAGAACGACCACAGAAATTGAATATATATATATATATATATATATATATATATATATATATATATATATAAATTAAACAATTGGCCTTAACTTCTCATATCCTTAACAAAGCTGATGCTGGCTTTCATAATCGACAATTGCATGTGGAAGACATACATTACTACTCACTGTGCTGTTGTAATTTGGTGTGTATCTACCTGTTTGGCGAATTTATGTTTTTGCTTATACTTACTGAGCTCAGATGAGAAGCTTATTGCTTAAACGCGACTGCAGTTGCGTAAGCAACATTTACTATTAACACATGCACACACACACACATATATAAATATATATATATATATATATATATATATATATATATATATAAATAAATCTCTTCTTTCTTCATCTTCGTTGTTCATTTGCATTTGACACCTGAGGATGATTTAACAAAGAATCGAAAACGTTCGTGAACCATGTTAAACCCATGGAACATATTTATTTTTTTATTTAATATTCATGCAAAAAAGCCATCAGAAAAATTGAAAAAAGGTATAATTAAACAGACGATTTCTGGTATTTTAAACAATGTTATCATATATGATGAAATGCTGCCAAAATACACAGAAAATATATATATATATATACATATATATATATATATATATATATATATAAATTCCCGAAACAGTTTTTCATGGTAAACAACTGATGATCCCTTAAAATAGTGTTAGAAACAAACTAATATAATAACTGTAAAAAATAAATTGACTTACATGAGTGATTTTCCACTGGAAGACATGGGACTATAATTTTTTTTTTTTTAAATATAGTTTTAATGGTTGAGAAACTTCCGAGACTATATATATATATATATATATATATATATAGAGAGAGAGAGAGAGAGAGATAGAGAGAGAGAGAGAGAAAGAGAGAGAGAGACACACACACAGAGACAGATTACATTACTTTTTAGTGTACAATATCTACAGTGCAAAGTAGTTTTCTGCGTTACTTTGTTAAACGTGTGTCTTCCTAAATTATGTAACTGAAAGCAGAATTATTTCAGAACGGGATATATCTAAATCAAAATGAATGGTGAAGTGTAAGATTAATGAAACACTCATTTGTATTCCTTACAGAAATATGTATATTGTACATATATGTATTCTACTTAGTGGATGTTATTTAAACTATTTTTAATTTCATTTTCTTTCATTTCTAAAACACGTCTACACCAGGAAAATATAGCTTAAAAATAAATCAATGAATTTAATGAAGAAATATTTTAATAAGAGCATAATGTTACTGTCAGAAATTAATTAAAACCTCGACATTATTGATTAAAACATCAAAACCAGATGAAAGTTAACGACCGACTCATATGGTGATTTCTGATATTCAAATTATTTTGAGACTCAGTTATTCTAACGATTCACAAATAAAAGATTCAGAAAAATACTAAAAATCGGAAATCGAAACATAGTTTGAGCTTTGAGGCACACACATAATGAGAACGTTCAAAGAAAATACATCCAATTGAGTTTCAAGATAATTTTAAATGAAAAAGAAAACACTTCATACACATAATTCATTTCCTGAGTTATAGAACGTGAACATTGAGATGCACGCATATAAGATGAAAACATACACAACTAAACAATTTAAATTATAATTATGTAGCAGACAACATCTATAATAAATAAAAGTATATATCTTATTCAGTTTTGATCAATTAGTTTGAGTTATTCTCCTATCAAAACTGAGATGTTTATGCAATTGGCATCTCTAAGTTACAGTATTTATTGGTATTTTGTATCAATTGAACCAAATGAATGTTTGATATTTCAAAGTTATTAGATACATTAACGAGTTTCTTACCATTTCATTGAACTTTTCTTCCTCATCGTCGTTCTAAATATGGATATTGTAATGCATCTCTTATAGTTATGTGTGACGTTGTCTCTCAGGGTAAGGTATCACATAGTTATAATTTTCTAGGGGTTATTCGCTTCTAACTCATAAAGATTACACGTATAAATAAATACAGACATCTAAACTTACTTGGTGTCCGTCAGCAGTTGATCTTCTATACGTTTCATGCAACATTTTCCGCAGGTGATTTAAACAAAGAAAAGTAAAACCGTTGTTTAACGTGTAATTATTAATCTTACACTCCTTTTTATATAAAACTAGTTCCCAAACGGAGGTTACTAAGAATTGCAAAGCAAAGATCGTCTTATCATCTCAAAATAATGTTTACCTTCCGACGTTTTAATCAACAATAGTTGTATCGTGATTTTTATTTTTACATATTTGGTTTCTAAACAACAGATCAGAAATGTTTATCGCAATAAATTAACTACAAAATTAAAAAAATAACAATATGTCTATACAACTCTTCGAATTTCAAATGCTACACAATCTTTACCCGACACATTCCAATTGCTAACCTATTTCTTGTAACCTACTTTTCTGATTTTACATATTGTTCAATTATACATATAATTGATGTTTTGGTTGTTTGATGTTTCTAGAAAACTTGACTACTTATTATGTTGTAAACATTTTTAAAACTCTGTGTTTACGAAAGAGAATTGAAAGTGGGAGTTTTCATTTTGATATTTTTTCTAAACATGCTACTTTCACGTTTAGTGTCAACACATTTATTTGTACATTAAGATAGTTTGCAATCATCTGATGAGTATATTAATCTTTTCCGACGGTGATACCTCTTATAACAATGCGTGACACAGAGCATCAGACTAAGTAAGCAATAAATGAAATAGTGTCTCAATGCTGTTACAAAGAACGGCGGGTTTCATGTAAGAAGAAACCCGACTTCGGCTACAATACATGAAATATTATAGAATCAAACTGCTTTCTCGGGCGTCTAAAATAAATATTATATTCACAATAATTTAACGTAGAATACTTATATACGTTAATTTACAATGAAATATACTCTTTCAGCAAAAAAATGAGAGCAAAACATATTTTAATACATTAATACATTAATTAATATATATATATATATATATATATATATATA
>OY744515.1:241352871-241375371 GCA_963556195.1 Sepiola atlantica | reverse complement strand
GTTCAACCTATTCAAAAATGGCCGCACATAAGCGGAGAGTTACCAGATAAAATAAATATTAATTTAATTATTTAAAAAAGAATAATCAGTATTTGCTTTATATGACAAAATCTCGCGTCATGTTACCTGATTCTAAAATGTCAATGTTGATTATATATATATATATATATATATATATATATATATATATATATATATATTGGAGTTTTAATTACCTAATTAACACTACCCTTGCGTATCTTCGGTCTCTCTGTACACGTGTCCGCCAGACATTGAGATACTTCACCCTCGAAGTTAACCCTGACTAATTATTCAAAATAACATAGTATACGAAGCACAAATAAGAAGCTTTCGGCACGCTAATACATTGGTCTATACGTAGAATTATTAACCTTTTTCAAGTAATGTTACTTCAAGTAACGCATAGCTTGATACTCGACTAGACTAGATTAATTCCTATCCTGATACCATGTAAGACCAAGAGACCACAAGAAAGTTATACTCTGAATGCTCTGAAGTTCTTAACTAACTAAACGTTTTACAGGTTAATCTGAATATTCATGGAATGTTCCAATATCCTTATATCTCATATAGTGAACAAATGTATTGCCCTAGGAAAGGGCCCCTTGATTTTTGAGAATTTCGACTGAAGTCCAATGAAAAATACCTTCATAAATATATATATATATATATATATATATATATATATATATATATATATATATCCACAGGGCGTGACTGGATGTAAGAAATTTAATATACAATTGCATGTTGTTAGCGTACCAACTTAGCCGGAACACTTGCTAACAGAGGTGGAAAAAATTCCTAGAATTTTGAGGAATATAAGAACTTATGGAATATTACAAGACCAATTATCACTCTTCATTTATGAAATTCTGGAATAGACTACATTATGATCAAATGAAAATATTTAAAATGATTCCACTAACCATATATTAGTTAACATTACTTTCATATATGCTATAGATATATGTATGGCGTTAGTATAATTAATGTTTTTCATACTTTACAAGTCATTATTTACTTTATGTCACTTGATTTGGAAACTACACTGGAGCTAGTAACCATGTTATTGTAAGAATAATGAAAATGCAGCTGCAACAAGGAGCGCATACATAAAGATAAAAGTCATGCGAAATAAGCGTTTCCTTTATCTACTCTGACACGATTGATGAACATATTCGAGAGAATAACAACACTCCATGATTTATTATCAAGCAGCAAGCAGTCACTGGTGGAAAATTGTGTGGGTTCGACTCGACAATATATCGCGTAAACTATACCGCCCTGCTTCACCATCATCTGATCCCTCAGTTACAGAGAAAGCGTAAAATGTAGAATGTTGTCTTTCAACACGACGGAGCTTCTCCCCACTATTCATTGTTGACTCGAGATATTCTGGCTTCAAAATTTCAAGAACCTCATGTAATTAGCCGTGGACATGGAACACCGTGACTACCAAGGTTACCTATCTCAGCCTACTTGTCTTCTATTTTGAGGGCATTCTGAAGGCCTCGTATTCCATCAATTTCGGCCTAACAATCTTAATGAGCTTAATAAACGCATTATTTGAGAGGTACATTGAGTTTCCTGTGATGATTGTTGTCGTGCCGTGGATACTTTACAAGGCTGGCGATGAAAAAAGAAAGCGGAATAATTGAAAATATGTGTTCATGTAAGAAAAAAAACAATATACTGCTTTTTGATTACATTTAGTTCCATGTAATATACATTTTATTACAAAATTCATAATTTGCGTGCATGTTGACGCATTCTATATTCATGTGTGTGTGTATACATATATATATATATAACATCTCTCTCTCTATATATATATATGATTTTATTTTATTATATATGATTTTATTTCATTATATATTTGATTTTATATTTTATATGTTGAGAATGCTTTACTAAACAAGAGGGACGAGGTAGGTTACAATCGCAGGCACTTCAATAGGTTCACTTTAGATAAGTATTGTAAGAACGATGTAAACATAACTTTAAAAAATAAAATCAAGGTTACAAATTAAAATCACTATCTCTTTAAACATAAAATTAAATTACTACAAATGATAAAGGATCGCATAATTAATGTATCATAATTAGCAATGATAGGTAGGATTTGGTCACATAACTAGTTAATAGGATAACTTGATGTAGAGATCTTAAATATGTAATTAATAACAATAATATAATTGTTTTATCATTATTCTTTATGTGTGTTTTTAATGAAAATAAAGATAGGTTAATCAAAACCACTATTAATTTAAGATTTGGACACACACACATATTATATATATATATATATATATATATATATTATATATATATATATTATATATATATATATATATATATATATATATATATATATATATATATTAATGCTAGTAGTATAGATATAGTTTTCATATTATTTAGTAGGTTATTAGTATACATAATAGGTTATGTAACTGATCGTATTTGTATAACTCCGGATGACAGAATAACTATTAATAACCAGGAGATCTATAAATTAATAAGTTACAAGGTTTCAACTTCATATTGAAAGAAGAAATTTGTTGAAGGGTGTACATAATGATAAAATTAGTGAACTTAAATTTATACCAATTAAACGTCCGTTAAGCTAAGTCAATATGGACATATAATTGAAGATCACTTCAAAAGGTGAATATAATTAATCTAAAATAAAATATAATAACAAATTTAATTCCTTTATAAAATAACGCAACACCATCACAAAGAATAAAGTATTAAGTAGATTATCATAAAGAACTGGACCAAATAAAAACTTGGTTTCTAAATCTCAAAGAATTAGAGGAATAATATTATTGTTGGACCAACTTAGTTCGTTGGTAAACATAATTGTTATTTATTAAGATGTGTAATTAATCAATTAATCACGATTGTCTTTATGTATATAACACTCTATTTGACAGCTTATAACTGTTATAATTAATAAAAAAAAGAACATAAAATAAAAAATGAAAATCCCTTTAAACATTACGCAATATATATATATATATATATATATATATATATATATATATATATATATATATATATGATAAGTCAATGAAAATAATTAGACTTGCAAATGGAAGCAAATCAACATCTTCGGTTGTTCAAAACAAGGAAATTTAGTTAATAACAATATTTATTTTTCTTCTTTCATTCCTTACGCCAAACTTTTCAAAGATTAAAATCTTCATCAGAGGAGGTTAATGATGGATTAGTTGACAGATGAGGACTGTCAATATTCGAAATTTGAAAAAGTTTTACAGTTCTAACGGGTATTTTCCAGTGTACAGGGGCGTCACCAAAAACGGAAATCCAAGTCATATGGAGTTCAGGTAAATCGAGAAGAATCCGTGTAAAGATCCAACAACCACGATTCCACCCAAGTCTGTGGTCTCTGGAGGGAGGATCAGGTAAAATTGGCTATGTTGAGAAAACGTAATTCTTCTTGTTTTCTATGAAACGGATTCAAAGGCAAAAGCAACGACAAGTTTTCAATAAAACTTAGGACGAACTGTTGTATTGGATAATGATTATTTGGAATTGTGGGATAGGAGAAAAAAGAGAGAAAAAGCACGGGAGAGAATGGTAAGACAGAATAAGGGGGTAGGAACCAAAGAAGAGAAAAAAAAAAAAAAAAAAAGACAAAGAAAAGAGCGAAAAGTTACTACGCGGGCGGGTGGAAGCAGCAATGCAACTATATACCTATTTAAATAAATATTGTTATTCACTAAATGCTCTTGTTCTGAACAACCGAAGATTTTGATTTGCTTCTATTTGCAAGTCCAAATGATTTTCAATGACTTATCATATATTTTTGCTCTATCCAATATATTGAGCTTTTCTTACCTCACAATAGGTCCAACTCTCTAAAAGTTTACCTTTTAGTAAAAAAAATTTCTTATATATATATATATATATATATATATATATATATATATATATATATATATATATATACACTAGCAAATAAATGCTCCCTGTCGGTCGCATTTTTTGCGAGGCTGCCGCGTCTCTTCCCCGTCTTTCCGGGCCATTCTAACTTTTTAGAGCACGTTACTGTTTTTTTCTTCCACTAACCTAAGTCATAAAACCACATATACTTGTTTTAAAAAGTAGATTTAACCCAGCCCGACCAAAACAACAATGCATCAAATTCATCTCACATCACAAAAAACAAATGTTTACTGTCCTTACAAGTTAGAATGGCCCGGACATGGTGGATCATTTGATGTTAAAATTGTATCAAATACTGGTCACTCAATTTGCATAAATGTTTATTTGAATCACGGCTACTGGCGGCTCTGGCATTTCTGGCGCTACTGTCTGGTATAAAAAGTGGTATCACCCACCGACTGAAAAATATATAATCTCATTAGGGGGCGTTGGCATAAGTGCATGGCTCAAATAATACCTACCAATGATTGAATTCCTGGCTTCAGACTGAGATCAAAGTATCAGACCTGCCTTGGTCAGAATTGAGAAATCCGTCTCGAATGGCGCAATATTTATAGGTTAATTCTTATCTCAGTCACGTAAATTATTCAGAATGATATGGTTCATTTTTACTTTTTGAAGCTAATAAATTATGATTTTGACCTATTATTCGTTAGCCTCTTTCGGAATGTTTATAAAGATGACGACTATATTTTTCTGATCAACTTCTCATTCAGAGGTTTCACGTATACGATGAAGTATGCTATAACTGGCTTTTTAATGTTTTTGCATTTGTTTTTATTAAACATGCTTTAAGTTAAAAAAATAAGTTGTTAAGAAATAATACCGAAACTCATTTCGCTCTTAAAGAATTCACGTGACTATTACCATGGAAAATAGCACTCTACCTGTGAGTCGAGCGTTAAATGTATCGGCCTAATATTAACAGGTGACACACATTGGAACAAATTCATAAAAAAGCCATTGTCAATGCTGATTCAAAGAAAGGGGGCTCCCTCTATCGTGCTAGAAAACTTATCAAATATGATAGTATCTCTATATCTTACAAAGCGACCACCCGCCCATCCATGAAGTATTGTTGCCACATCTTGGATTGTTCACGATGCACTAGTCTCTCCCTCTTAGACAAGTTCCAAAAAAGAGTCCCTAATCTAATAGGCCCCTCTCTATCCACCAAGCTCCAGCCCCTGTCACATCGCCTCAATGTTATACACAAGTACTTGTCATACAAGTACTTCAATCGAATGTGTCCCGAAGAACTTGCTGATTTGGTGCTCTCTCGACGTAAATACACGCGACCAACCCGACAATCAGCTAAATCCCATGTATTAACTGTGGAAAGCCCATTATTAGCATTTCTCTTTGTGCTGCCGGCCTTAGGAACTCCGTCCCTTCTCCCCTTTTCTTCGACTGAACTGACATGCCGAAATTAAAAAACTAATGTGAACAAGAATATCGCTGCACAGCTCCAAATTTAGGATGACCCACAACACTTTCACCCTAATTCCCAGTAGCCCTTTTCGTCTACAGTGGCAACTTGTCCTGTTTAGGTTTAACTATGTTTTAAAAAAAAAATGAGTAGTTAATTCATGTTCACCCGCAGAAGTTTTATTTTTATATCCTTATAGGAATCTGATAACCAATTTATACGTAAAGTTGTTTGAAATTGGTCTGTAATAATACATATGCAAATTTGAAATACATATCAATGGTCCTGAGACCTGAGTTTTGTAAATAAAATTAAAATTAATATGAAGTTAGCTCGATTGTAGGATTGATAACGATAGCACGACTATCTATGGAAATATAAATAAGTGGGCGTCCTACGCGTATTCATTCTTGTTACAGAATGTGATTCAGCATGTTAAATAGTTCGCTCGGCGCATCGTCTCTTAAACATTCTAAGAATCAAATAAACATTCTCCTAGCTCAGTTCTATAGAACGAAGCGAAACATGAAACTATTCCCAGACTCTGAAATGAATGTTTCTTTTGTAGTTTTGATCAAGGAAATAGATTAAGCAATTATTTCTATTTCATTCGCTTTCCCTCCCACTGTACATTTATAATGAAATTAAATACTTACATGAGATCGATACACAAAAGATCAACTGTTTTGTCTGAGCTTAGATGGAACGCTGATAGTGAATGTTAGTTGAAGAATTCTCGCAAAAACTAATCCTTGCCACTGTAGAATGCGTAATTTAAGACGATGCTTTTTGTACCACACATTATATGTTCTGTCATCGGCAAGTGAATAATACATTTCTCAACACTTCTTCTTTGTCTCCGAATATAGAGTGCCCTTCTTTGAAGCGCTCTGTTTCCACCCATAAATAAATCTACCTCTAACTCAGCCTCTGTTGAGAGGCAAGTACTATTGAATTACAGAGTGCAAAGCCTGATTTATCTGATTTGGTTTTGTAAATATTTGGAAATTATGAACTTGCAATCAAATTATAAATATGGGAGGATATCAACTTTTGTTTAGTTAATCGTATAGAATGTTTTATAATAGTTTTCAAAAATTATTTATTTCATATTAAACAGACACGTCAGAAAATAGCTATCTATGTAGTCTATTTGATGGCTATTTTCTACTATATTTTATGGTTCTCGTTTATCAGTTTAGATGACGAGTCAACACTTATAAATGGCAAACATCATTAAATGATGAGGATTAATGATGAACATTTTTAGAGTATTGGAAATGATTAATGAAATAAACAAAGTTGTATTTGTTATAAAGATGGGTTATGAGAACTATTCTTACTATTAGATTTAGACATCACCATGTTCTTGTCTTTAGGGTGACAGTCACGTTTACTCATGTTCGCTGTAAGAAACCGGTGTTCTGTAAAGAGTCGGGTTCAAACATCTAAAAGAAAACGTGCGCTTGATTATACAGAAATTTGTGCGCTAGATTTTACAGAAAAGTGTAGGATTTCTGTATCAGATATTATTAATATCATAATTATGATTGTAAAGTTATTATTGTTTTGTTTGTCTTCTATAGCGTTATTTTGTTTGTAAGAAATAATTCAATTTCATGGCTTAAGGTTCAGCGTGTATGCAATTAAATCACTTTGGAAATTTAGTTTGTTCTTGAAGGTTTTCTTAATATAACAACAGTTTCGCTGGTAGATTAAATTATGAGTTTGCTTACATAAACGAATAAATTTACCCCAGCGTAAATTCTTCTGACCCGAGGACAGCATAGTGGAATATATTTTCCTCACCTTAATGGTGTTAGATATGTATAAACTTATCTATTGAATACAAAGCTAAACAATAGTCGTAAAAACGGTGAAAACTAACAGTTATAGAACTAGTCAACACAATAAAGCAACATTCGTCGATACTGTGTCAAAAGGCATATTTTTCAAATATATTAATATATATTTTCATAGACACATGTAATTAAGTAATAACTGACACTATGTCAGAATATGCATAACATATATTAAATGAATTCAGACAGAATAGTAAAACTATTCAATCACCAATACTTATAAGATAATTGTATATGTATGATTCTTATACATGTTGAATATACACCGTGAGCTAAACATTGCTCATACCATTATTGTATAAGAACTATTCTAAATAGTTTGTTTTCCCACTACCAAAAACGGGGGATTATAATTATATATTAAAAACGTTCTCAGTCGTCTTTACCCACTCCCTGTGATCAATAAAATGTTACTTAAAAGTATGTGTTTAAATTAGCTATATAAAAGTTACCCAACCCCTAGTATTCACAAATTCTCATTGGTTTCCTTAATGGTTCAGGTTATTGGGTTTTATTACATCTATAAACCGCTCCTACCTATAAACCTCCAGGATGTGTGTAATGGTATAACTTTGTGATTATCTCAAAGTATATTTTATTGCATGTCTACAGTTTCTCGGTATTTCGCTTCCTTATTTAATTAGTAGATTTTTTTAATCTTTAAACTTTAACATGTCTAGTTGTTCGCTCCGGAATAATGTACACCGTTATATAAACCTATACACGCCCACGATATTATGATTTAAAAATTAATTACAAGGATACTACAGTTATATTGTTATGCAATATATTTGTTTTGTAACAACGATTACAGTACATTTTATAAAAACAACTTATGCTGTTCCCCTATGTAATACTTTGGGAAGTAAGCGGGAAATGTAACATTATTTCACACGTTCTTTCATTTTCTCAGATTCATTTTTTATTCGTATGTGAATTATTATACTTTATTTGTGACTGATTGTTATATTTATAGTTTCAGCATTATTTTAGTTATCATTATTATTAATATTAGATTTGCCAGTTTTTATTTTCTGTAATATGTATAGTTACCCAGTCGTGTGTTTCAAAAAATGCAATCATTCAAACATGTTACGTTGTTTTAATATGTGTTTCAATAGAAGTATGATAGCGGTATGCACCCACCGAGTCGAGATACAGTCTATTGCCAAATTAACATTATTATAAAACAAATATGTATGAGTTGTTTTATATAGCTGTTAACTAATTTAACAGTTAGTGATTTTCTACTATGTTGGATCCATAACATAAATTCATGCTGATGCTCTTCTGAAAATATCGAAACCGATACTTGTTTTAAATAAACACGTCATTCTCTGGTTTTACCAAACAAACGGCCGATATGCATCATATAAAAGTGATCAGGATGAGACACAAAGGTCACAGAAAAAAATATATATGAATTTATCTTAGTATCAAAGAAATACCACATATTGTAAAGCAGTATTTGTGTTGGCATAACTTTGTTAGTAACCAGTGGAATTGGTTTGTAGGTCTACTTTAAACCCCGTTCTTCGTGGGTGTTCAAATTGAAATGCAACATATATCGCAAAAAGTTCATCTAATATCAATAATTCAATATTCGGCAAGAGTATCCATAGTTGAGGAGAATTCCAAGTTAATATCTTTCTTAACAGTCTTATTGCGTAAATGACTTTAACAAGTCTGATGTAAATTTAACTGCAATAGTCAACCATGTATATGTTAGACTATAGCGGGAATATCCGAGCTAATAAAATGTACACATACTACACTTAGATACTAAATAAGTTACAGTTAACCAACCCGTAATGTGACACGATTGTAGTATTTAAAGATGAGGACATGTTTACTACAATAAAAAGAGAACCTTCAACGACAAAAAGTCCATGTCTTTTCCACAGCTAAAAGATGCTACATAGTTTATTCTTGTTTGAGCAACTAGTTTTAAGCTATGTTTTCATGTTATTGTACTTTTTATCATCGTATCGAAAACACAGCATCTACAAGATTAATGCTATTAAATTGAACGTAATTCTTTCATAATACCTATGATTGTTAGAAGATTATAACACGATTTTATTTCCTAAGCTACACCAATACATAATTGAGTCAATCAGTGAACAACTTCTTGATTTTACTAACAATTTAAGGCGAGATTCTTCGACCACGCCTGTTAATTGCTTACAAGCCGGAGGTTACCACGGTTAATTATAATAAATTACCATATATTTCATGGCAACCATAACATTTAGCGATCGGAACACGAATGATTATTCAACAGCTGAAATTGTAATCCTTGTATTTTTTATACTGCAATCTTGTAATTTTCAATGAAAATTATTTTCAAAAATAATCTGCTGTGTAATTTGGAGCCAATAAATTGCTTTGAAAGAAGGGTACATTATTCGTTAAGATTGGACTTCTTCATCATGGATTAAATATTGTCACGTCTTGAAAGGTTTAAATAAACCATTGCTTTTTTTTGCATTTCAAAATTACCATTAAGTATTCCTGAACGATACTCTTCAGATTCTAACATGTGCATCCCCGAGTAGAGAAATATGGATTGCATTTCAAAGACCGTGCTTCAATATTTACATTTGCCGCAGCACATTCAAAAGTAATATTTTCCAAATTATCTCTTAAGCATTAATTCGACTACGACATATTCAACATAGATGAGAGTCCGTACCAAGTGGATACGCATTTCAGTAATGCCTTTTCGACCTTTATAACAGACAACGCAATAATAGCATTTCACATTCTAAGAAGCGTGCATATAAGAGAAACACTGAATCTGAATAGTAACCTTTAATATTACTTAACTAATTACCACTATATGATTCTTCGTATACCCCAAGTAAGATAGTGGAATTTAATTAAAGTTATCACTGGTTTGTGAAATATACGACTGGGTAACTATACATATGATTGCTGAGAAAAGTCACGAATTCTATTAAAATATTGATGAGGAATTCCAGGACAGATATTCCCCAAAACTAAAAAAAATACTTTTATGTAAACGTGAAAATACGATTTTTTTCTAATGCGGAAATAGGATTTGAAGCCAATTTATGACATGTCCGCTGGAGTTTGCCCTCATCTGAAAAACGGGCACGAAAGCAATCAAAACAAGTTGACAGGAAATAAGTGTGTTGTAATGGCGGGATTAACGTGCTATGTACTACTTATACGAATAGATCAAACTAATTGATATGATGCATGCAATAATATATTCTGGAAATAATAGAAGACATTTAAACAAAACAACTTAGATTAAAATATAATTTGTAAATATGTATTTTTGTTAGTTCATAAAGATACGGATTTCTGCCTGTTTTAAGTAAAGTAACTACACATTTAAAAAACATGCTATATGTGGCGCGATTGTGTTGACAAAATCCGACAAAATATCGTGATCAAATTCTATAATCATGTCTTTTTACGCTGTGGCGTGAGTGGTTAATTTGCCTATCACACATGTGAGTTCCTGATTTTTATTCCGTAAATAAAATGTTATTTCATCATCTTCAAATCAGAAACACTCAATGGGGGGGGGTATGATAATTAAAAATATTACAGAGCTAGACACAAGTAAAAAGATGTATCAAAAAGTATTGACTCGGGTTTTCCCAGAAAATATATGTAAATCGTATGAGACAAATCAGACAATTATAGCGATGAAATAGTGAACACAAACATAACTAAATAATAATAAAATAAAAATCAATTAGTCATAGTTATTTACTAGTAAAACAAACAACGAACTTCAGTTAATAAATGTCTACTTAGACAGTGACATTAAAAGAGAACTTAAGTTTACAAAAATAACTGCTGATTCGAACGGTTAAACGGCCAGTAAATAAAATAAATGTGTTTTTCCTGTTTTACTTTACAATCCAACTAATGAATACGTTTCATTAAATGTGGCATTCTTATAACGGATTAGTAAACCTCTACATATTAGAGAATAAAAAGACTTTCGGTTGTATATTTTAACTAAATCATATTTGACGAGAAATGAATAGTTTACTGCCGATTTTAACCGATTACTATTGTGTTTGTCTAAATATTAAAATGTTATGCGATTCTGTGTGTCACTCGAACTAATGAATACTTTCTAACTAACCCTGACATTCTAATATCCGGTGAGTCAAAGCAGACGTAAAGTTGATTTACGCCAAATATACCGTCCATGTAACGAAACAAAAAAAGTGATAAAATACTTCTCTTATAGTAGTATAACTAAAAAAAAGAATTACATAATTTATTAGTTTAATTAATCTAGAATGGACTATTCTGCAGAGACGATGGTTTAAATGTACATCGCATGTAAATATCTTAGCTGCATCGACACAATAATAATAAAATAATAATAATGATGATAATAATAACAACAATGTAATAGTAATATCAATCGTAATAGTAATAATAATAATAATTAAATAAAGACAAGATAATCCATAAACATACCAGGTACATATTGTATGGGTAGTCTACAGGGACCACAATCGACTAGCATAATTAAATACATACATAAAGATTCATACCAAAGAAAATGGAATATCGTATGTGGGAGAAATTGATTACATAGGGTTCGACCCGTGCCATAAGGTTATATAGATAGTATAGATTAATAGATTGGATTATAGTTTAAAGTCCTTAATGCATTGTTCATTAATAACGTTATTCAAGTTAAGATTTACCTATACAAAAATTGACACTTTTAAGTTAGATGTTACTTCTACATTAAGTGCTAATATTTTATCCTTTGTTGTACATAATATTTTTGCTTTTTCGCATTATGGTCTATTAGTATTCTGCAGTTTCTACATCAATTTCTGTAGTCAGATTTACTGAAGGCGCTCATAGAGACATCAGCTTGATTAATCTTGGTCCATTGTTCTTGTTTGTTAATTCGAACGTGTGTAATTGTGGAAAGCAACAAATAGGGTAATCATATTGAGGAATTTTATAAGTGACAAGGTGGAGCAGGCACACACACTCTTAAAACGATCGAAGAATGTAAATTAATACAAATAACCTTATGAGTTGACTATGAGAGAAAACACTAACATTAATGTATAGCTGAGTTTCAATAAGTCTATTTTTATACACCTACTAAACTGTACTCATGTATTTATGATTGTTGGAGTAAATACTAAAACAAAATACGTGTATGCAATTTATTATTTTTTATATATGTGATAGTAATACAATATATATATATATATATATATATGTATATATATATATATATATATATATTAGGTGTGTGTGTTTTACAGTGCGACTATTTTAATAAAAATAACGGTCAAAATTTACAGTGAAAAAAAAAATCAATGACGCACCCTGTTCTCCATTTCTTCATATATATCGTGTATTGTGTGTATTACTTGTATACTGTTTTCTTTGAACCCATACTTTATTAAGAGAAGCAACTTATACAGCGTAAAATGTGATTGTTTTACTTACCTTTTATCGGTCAATATTTTCTGTTTTCTGATGCTAATAGAATATTCAAGATCCACTTACCTAAGAAAAAAAATACAACATATAAAAAATTTGCTTTCGCGCTGTGAAAAATAACTACATTTAAATATGGCATACTCTTTTAAGTAAAACAACAGGAATTCACGTAGTAGTATGAATAATTGAAGTAGTAATACAACGAAGCCATTTCTACTATGGGTATCATAAAAATAACATTACTAAACTACGGAATATAATATTACATTGTGCTTTACTTCAACTGTTAGTTTCGGTTCCGAATATTCAGAACACTAATATACAGTTGGTTTACTTTAAGTATTACTGACATCGTATCAGCATGGTTAACTGAAATCAGGATGTCGAAGTATGATATGACAGAAAACAATTACTTTCGATTGCAGCTTATACTTTGATATTATCGGCAGAGGGAAATCAAGGAACAGTCTATGCTGGAGATGGAACTGCTGAAGTTATCATCGGAGATGAGAGAAATATTTGCATTATTCAATACTTTAAACCTAAGGTCAAACTATATGAAGAGCTGTATCCATGCTATCGCTAGGTGTAATATAGACAAACACAACTCAAACTACGGACAACAAGCGTTTAGCATGAAAGCAGTATCCAACTTTGATGGACAATACACATAAAAATGTAAACCATTTAAAATAGTAATGAGATTGTTTTAAATTAACTATGTATACTTATATCTCGATCCAATTATATTTTTATATGACTTCATAGCTGGCAGTAAATGTGATAAACACATACACTGTGAAACAAATGTATATACATATTGGTATATAACTTAAAATGATTAAGTAGAAGTTTAATATTTTCTTGGTGGAACAAAGTGTAGACACTTGGATTCATATCAGTTCTGTGGATTTTAATTGTAATATTAGAATACATTTAGTACCGTTTGTATATCTCTAACTTTGTATTACTCTGTTTCATTTTAAGATTATATGATATATACACATATATACAGTAAACATTAAATATCACTTCTATTTCTCGATGTTTTAGTTTCTATAAGTTTATCCGGTATTCTTATTTCATTGGTCGAGGAACCAACATTTGCTGGTCTGTATACTCGTAGGGACTCATTTTGACCTACAACACAACAGTTTTCTTTGATTAAGACACTTATTAAATGTCTTTAATGTTTAATTTTAAGAACAAGCTGAGTGATGAAATTAAATTCATTACTATTACTCTTAGCAACAATAGCTAGCCATTTGACATTTTTCAATATACCATAGAAAATACTTTTCCTAATTTCAATAATAGTGCACCAGCTTCTGTGGACAAACGTGCACTATACTTTCTGCTGCATTGGATGTGTAATGTCAGTGATAGATTTGCCAAACAAATCACTTTGCCTCTGCAACAATGTTATTTCGCTTAGAATATAAAAGTTGTCGTTTTTTTTCCTCGACTTAACCAATCTGACTCCCACCCTTACATAACTTATGTTTTGAGACATGTCCGTCCGTCCGTCCGGATTTTACTCCGCAACCATCAATTTAATTCCTCTGAAATTTTGCATGAAGTTGTAACTTTGGTCATGTTAGAAAGTGACATTCTCCGATTTTTGAGAAAAAATCTGGTTAGCGCCCCAGGGAATCAAAAGGCCCCGAAATGGCAAAAAATGACATTTTTTGCCCCATCACTTTTCATCCATACATTAAATTTTTCTGAAACTTGGCCAAAATGTGAAGGCAAGTGTTCTTAATAGAGAATAAGTATCGCTGACCTTGGAAAAAATCTAGGTCGCACCCCCAGGGGGTAAAAAAAAATTGCAAAAACTGACCCTTTTCTTCCATAATAACGTTTGATCAATCCATTCAACTTTTCTGAGACTTGGCCCAAACGTAGAGGCGATTGATCTGGATAGAATATGAGCATCCTTGACCTCAGAATAATTCAGGTTCGCGAGCCTAGGAGGTGAAAGGGGAGTCAAAAATGCCTCAAATTGCCCAAATTATTTGCATTTTACTCTCGCCACATCGAGTCACATACAGAAGGGGACCACGCACGCGCGGATTGTTATATTATGTATTTGTTTTAAATGTAGTTAAAGTGTTCACTTTGTTCGAAAAAAGTCGCAAACACAGGTGTCAACAAATATTAATCAGATAAATTATTAAATTAGATTTGAATAACAATACATATGGATCTTCTATCGTTAAACATAAAACAAGTAACCGTATCTGTACCTCTAATTTCAGTGTTATCTTATTTTTCATTCTAATTAAGTCACAACTTCTCTATTTCATCAAGATTAAAAACAAACTATTTATGTTCAGTATTTTCGGACTTTAATGTAGTTTCACTTTGATTATTTTGGATTTCTCCCGCTGTAATTATCATAGCTAATTTTGTCTCTTAACTTCACCTGGATTTAGATTCTTGTTAATCGAGGTGCGAAACCGGTTTGCTAGCCTTTTCATTGTTTTGTAATTTTGATTCTTCATGTATAGTAATGAAAATATATGGTCGATTTATTGGCATCATCTCAAATATACATATGGTAATAAGACGCTTGTGTTAGCATTATCCGAGAAAATTGAGAAAACCAAGTATAGCAAGAGTAGATTAAACGACACATTTCGGAAAAGTGTTGACACCAAAAACCCTTATAAAATGTAATGGGGGTGATCACTGGTGTTGTTGTTTTACCGCAGTGGGTGTTGGTGTTTTCAGCTGCGGAAGCTTTGTATTTCATTTCTAATTCAATCAATATTTACGAATAAAAATATATGAATTATAGTAGAATTTAATTTCGCAATGAAAATGTATGTGTGCTTAACCGCGCTGAGTGTTGGTTTGGAATACCTCTAATTCAGTATGGAGTCCTAGATCGCAGCACGAGATCACAACTCCTACATCGCAACACTAGATCACAACTCCTAGAATTCAAGTGGTTATCTATGCAATGAAAAGTATAGGTAAATAGAATTATATATATATATATATATATATATATATATCTCACCAACCAGTTATATTCTGTCATTTTATGAATTTTTCAATGGCATCTAGCGTCTTTGTTTCCGAAACAAGCATCGTGTTCATGAGTCATGCGTCTCGACCATAATTTGTATTCATCTGATAATTGAAGCATATGTCGAGGACACAAACATCTTCGGAAGATTTAATATAAATGCCTTCGAAAAGAAAAGTGACAGATTTTTTCATTCGACGCCGTCGTATTTCTATGGGTCAGCAGATCCAACATTTTAATATATTTTTTTGGAAATTAATGAGAATTGCGTGGACGTATTTTTATGGGAAGCGTATTGTCCATTCTATCGACATTTCTCTGTGTGCTGGAAGATTAACAAATTAGCAAATTCCGTGGAGACAGTTTAAAGCAGTTCTAAGAAGACTTGATATTCTGGTGGAATGAGAACCTTCGCAGAAAATTGATCGTGACGAAGAACAAATATGTCTTAGTATTATTTCACCTTTGACCAGGAATATAGTCAGATGTTCTATTGCGGAACGAGACATGCTGATGTAACATGGGAACTAGATATAAGATGAGTTTTATTAAAATCAGGTTTGAGAAATCTTAGAAAACGTTGTCCTTTCCAGACGTGAATGCACATTTTATTTAAGCTCACGTGAACGAATATAGATTGAATGTTATTACGATGTATATCTTCCTCAACGAAAAAGTATCATGTATGACATGTTACCAGAGAGAAATGAGACATGCCGCGATGGAACAAATGTATTTAAGTTGATCGACAAGCATTTTGAATTTTGGAGATGACACTGGCATAATTATTATCTTTTAGCTCGAATTCGGCAAGATGGTCTTCCTCTCTTCAGAAGAAGCAAGCATCATGTAATATAGTTTATGATACTTCGAAAAAATAACTTCAAATAGAAGTTTTTTTACTTTTAAGATGTTTATCATATACAGACAGTTGCACACACACTATATATATATATATATATATATATATATATATAGAGAGAGAGAGAGATAGATAGAGAGAGAGATTGAGATAGAGAGAGAGATTGAGATAGAGAGAGAAAGTAAGAGAGAGAAAAAAGAGAGAAAATGACACTATACACATGCAAATTAAGCTTCACTGAAACAATAATTTACGCCGAGAATAGAAACATACACATTTATATGGGACTTACTTGTCTAAATCATATTTTCATAGCACGACAAAGATCCATATCTGTATCCTTTCTTCGGTAAGGCACATCGGTACTCTAAAGATATCAGAAGCTATTCTGATCTTTAAACACATACCCTCTTTAAATAACAGAGCCGAGCTTTGCTACCATCACCATTCTTTTACTCCACTCCTTTTCCTTAATCATTCCACTTCTACTCACCTCGGACAATGCTTCGTACTCTTAGCTCCTTTGTCTCTGCACGATCCTGATGATCACTATCTATCCACTTATCTACGCTTTCATTCTCTTGTCTCCTTATACCCTTTCATTCACGCACCCGTTTCCCATATTCCTCCTTTTTAACCCACACCCATCTCCCCCTACATAATTCTCTTGTCATTACTCTTCTCCAAAAGTTCTACATCCTCTATTCACAGACTAATCCACCGACACTTAGAGCATTTAGACTGTATTCCCATATATTATACTTACACTTAATTGCTTACGTCCACTATGCAATATTATATTACAAACTATTTCATCTTCCTTTCTATTTTAACAACATCCTGTCCCCACACTCTAGACCCTTGAGCACAATTAAATAGATGAATGCTTTAGATAGACTAATTCTACTTCACCATGCATTCATGAATTTTACTTAATTATCTTTCTTTTAATATCAATAACTCCTGACATCTTAGAGCTGACATTTTCACCACCCTAATTATCCCCTAATCATTACGTGAGATGTCTTCCCGTTTCCACAATCTTCTTGATACGAACCTATGTTTACAATTGCATCATTAACATAAATATTAAATATTAAAACAAAACGAAAAAGTAAATAAACAATAAACAAAATTGAATATAAATATTAATATTAAACATGAACTAAATTAATTAATCTTGGTAGTTTGTTCCTTTTCTTAAAGATTGTATTTTCCGGGAGCCTTGTCTTTCCGCGAATCTCATGTTTTTTATTATTATTTGGATAGCAACACCTTCTTGGCTCTCCGCAACTGACACAGCTGGTCCAATTTTTCTTTTTTTTTTTAAATAACATACGTTGTTACTCTTGAAATGATTAAAGTTTCTACCATTCAGGACTTTTTAATATTTAGCAGCATGCAATCATATGCTAAAATTTAGTATCTTTATATTTGACATTTTTGAAATATAAGTTAATTGATCTTTGATTTACCGTCTCCGTACATTTAATTTTGTTCCTCCCATATTCCACATTCATGTGTTCAACATTGCATTGCTCCTGCCTCGATATTTTTAACGCCATACTATATAATATATATATTAATTCATTACCCCGTCAAACAACGAATAAGACTACTGTACATTCCTGGAAAATATGTTTAGTAAACTATATAATAATACGTTTACGGTCTCTAAACAGTGACGCGGTTCCTTCATTAATTACATTGTAAATGTAAATGTTAAGATATAGTTATTTGTGTAATGCAGTTTCCTTACGATTTATCAAAGAATAATATGTATTTACATATAACTAGGTAGGAACATATATATAAAACTAATACATGATGAATTAAAATTGATTTCAATAGAAATATGTAAATTCGCTACTGATTCTAAGTTTCTCACTATTGTGAGGTATATATGTATATATATATATATATATACATATAAACTGTAAGACACCATTTTTTAACGAATAATAATCAAAATATATTATTAAAATAGGCTAGTCTTGAGTTACGCCATTTGACGATCACACAATCTGGTAAATCTGGTAGTGATGGAAAATAGCACGTATTCATGTATAGAATAATATATATATATATATATATATATATATATATATATTATATATATATATATATAATATATATATATATATATATATATACTTTAAGGGCATGCACTTCCGTTTGATCATATGTTACTTATTAGTAAATAGAGAATTGTCACTTAATTCACAGATCCGTCTATGTGACCCAGACTTTTAATATTCAAATATATACATAACTCATAATATCCGGTATACATTTAATTGAATGTACACATCTCTCACAATGTGTGGGCGTTTTCCTTGTTAACTGAAGACATGTAACATCCGTTTGTGCACGCGGTTTGTATTAATTTTCGTTCGACCGGTTTGAATTCATTTTCGTTCGTGCTGTTGTCTTATCAAAGATAAGTCTTCGCTTTCGGATTTCTTACGTTGTCTACTGGACTTGCGCGAGCTTTATTACCTTTGAATGCAATTTTTATTTCATTTGAGTAATTTTAACGGACCTGGAATAAAAAATGGCCGAATACATCAGGTCAGTTTAATTTTATTCGAATTCGATTTTATGGTTTACATTACTCCTATCAGTTCTTAGGGACTCTGAATTTGGACATTATAATATTCAACACCAAGTAAGGTTTCTGGACTTTTCATATGATTTATTTTCCCTATCGTTTTTTTATCGTATTATTAATTTGCATACCCCCTGTAATACACTTTTCACTGTTATCTACTGCATCGATAGCAAACGAATTTCCCGCCTGGATAACTTTTGTCGTTTTTGGACCACCATTCACCAATTGGATTATGTTTTAATCATCCTATTTGATATCTTGTCTGGAGCTATTTTAGACATGGTGACTTGGATGAACTGTATAGTTTTACTAAACAGTATGTTTTGGGCCGATATATTTTATGTTTTATATACCTTTTTGTATTTTCATATATATTTTTTACATATTATTTCAAAGTTTAATTTTTATTACCTGCAGTAATTTCATTGCGGTAATGGTCCTCTGAGGAGAAGATTTTCTTTGAAAACTCATGAGTTAAAGACTTTAAAGAACTTTTAATTGTAATAAAATTAGATTCGCACGTTATTTTATTTTTTCTATTATCTATTGATAGTAATGCTCTATCCAGTATATTGAGCTTTATTTTGATCCGGATGTTCACTAATTAAATATATTAGCTGTCTCTTATATTTTTGTTGTATTAACCTTATATATATATATATATATATATATATATATATATATATATATATATATATATATATATATATATATAAACATGCATATAAAAGATACATCTATAGGATAAAAAAATACAGAACTCAAACCTGGCTGATAAAAATGTGCTTAATAGAAAATATAACTATGTATATAATTATGTGTATTCATACAGACATGTAAAAACACCGTTACAATGTTCTTTCCTAAAATAACATCAGAGTGAATGGTCAGACATTTTTTCCACCTGATGAGATATTGGTTCCAATAACTAATGAGCGATAACATCGAGATGCCAGTGTACATATTTTTGTATATGTCTGTATAAAAAATTATATATATATATATATATATATATATATATATATATATATATATGTATAAACCGCATAGAATATGTATCGTTAAGTTACAATGACAAATATGTAAACATAACAGCAGGGTTAAAGAAAATCGATTCCACTCATCCCGCTACGCTACTGGATTTCTGCTGAGAAATGTGATTTTAAATGATTCGAACTTGAACGAATTTTTCTACAAGGCATTGTTTAATCTCGATAAAGTTATTTCGATCGGTTATCACTGAGTCAATGTGAACTTTCCATTTGAACTCTGCCACTGCATGATCGAAACCACAAATAGAAAATCCAGCGCTTTGCTTCGACCTTGGCATTTTGACGTTCAGTTCGTGCGATAAAATCTCCTGTTGCCGATTCAATCCGGATTATAAAGGATTTTGGAAAAATAGCCTTTGACCGAGTGGTGAGGGTTATTAAATTCTACAATGATGTTCACCGAGTACCTGCCACCCTTGCGGGCGTAAGAATAATAAAATTTGCTCAGTAACGAGCCAGGTACTTTCAAAGTCTGGTGATTCTGTAGTGGATAATACATCCAGTCACTTTTGTGCTACTATCTGTGATACTCCTTGCAGCATGTACATACATTAAAACGCATTTGTAAAACAAAGCGTGACATATTATCTCAAGAAAAAATTAAAATTAAACTGACTTGTTTTACAGATAATTTTTTCAAAGAAAGAAAAATACAAAATCGCCATTGTCTCTAGCTAAATAAAGAATTATATTGAAATATATCTTTTAACTCGAATAGAGTTTTTAATAATACATTATAAAATCGATCATGAAATTATAATTTGCAAATTCAATACCAAATATTAAGAAATATGTTTCGAAATTTTTTCGATGAGGATTGATAATTTTTATTATTTTATTATACAGACTGCTGTTCTTTTATTGGATATAATTCGCACAAACTTTCAGCCAATGCAATCTCTGGCCTTCCTTATGTTCGTCTCGGTGTACTTTATCATGTTTATATGTAAAAGGACCCATGGTGGTACTAATACAAGTTTTTACTTATAATCAGTTCTAAGACATACTTCAGGAAGTTAAAGCTCCAATCCTACGTACAGGGGATACTGAATATATAATTACACATTACTAATACTTCTAGCCTATCATGACTGACGGAATAAGGCAAGCTACTCCTGTTGATTAAATTATGGTTTGCGTTCTAAATTCTGTATATATTCCCGAGCTCGACAAAAAGAATCCTGAGTTCGACAAGACACACATGAAATTAATGGTCAGAATAATACAAATAATGTCTCAAATATATTTGTGTTATCAACGGTCGCACTAAAATTATTTAAATGAAACAAAACGAAGAATGTGTTTCAATTTATATTGTATTTAAAATTAAACATGTATTCATTTTCCAGTTCTTATTGCCATTCTTTGACACATTCACAATTTACATGCCTAAAAGTAATGTTCATAGTCTTAAGAATGGCATTCACGTTCTATAAGGCAGTCGAAACCTTAGTGACATATTCAGCTAATAATTATGCGGTGTCTTCACCTCATAACAATTATTACATTAATGTATAAAATAAGTATGAAAAATATAAAGATTAACAAAAGGTAACTCACACATGCTCTCTCTATATATATGTCAATGACAAGTTTGAAATCAGTTAAAGAAACACAGATTACAATAACAAGAGTATATCATTTTTGTTAGTAATATTTATGAAATACTACTTTTTCATCTTAAATATTCTATTTGTTTTCTAGTTAACATTATGATCTAAAATAATGTGGTTCTTTATTAGAATTGATGCTGTTTACTTTACGCTTAACTTATATTGATGTAAACAGGTTTGTTTTCAAAGACTTTATAGCAATCTGGAGGATTTTCTGTATAAGCAAGATATAATTTTATAAAAATAGGTAATTATGCTAATGGGAATACTTCTTTAATATATATGAACTCCGATGAGGTGTCGGGGCTGACATAGATAACAATTAAAATAAATTGAAAAAGCAATAGCAAAACTTTCATTTAACCAGTCAAATATTCCGTTTCACGCTGATGCATTCGAATTTACCATTCTTTAACCGCAATGTTCTAATTTTACATCATCGCATAATCAACTACTCACTTCAACACAAAATATTACTTTTATGGATTAACTCTTTTCTTAAATGTATGATCGAACTATTTTGTGCTTAATGAATAGTAATTCGAAGATATTTTTTCATAAAATTT
>OY744515.1:241332871-241337871 GCA_963556195.1 Sepiola atlantica | reverse complement strand
AAATACTAAAAAGGAATGATACTAATCGTGATATTGAAGGTAATCCTACAACTAACAATTGTAACTGTGGAAGACAGGATGAATGTCCCTTACAAAAAAAAATGCGTCACCGCATAGGCAATATATCGTGCGGAAATCTACGCTCTTGAAAATCCTGGCGATAGTAAGTTCTATATAGGAAGAACGTCAAGATGTTTTTAAGATAGGTATTACACACATAACATATCCTTCAGAAATAAGAAATATAGTAACACTTCGCTGTCCCGACACATCTGAAAATTGATAGACGAGAAAAAAAAACAATAATTAGATGGAGCATAATATGAAGGGCGAAAACATGTAAATCACTCTCATCACCCTGTTTTCTATGCCTGGGTGAGAAACTTGAAATTGTAAAATTTAAAGATAGAGAAAAATTACTCAAAGTCAGAAACGAAACGAGTTTGAACTGCACACATTTAAAAGAGATACACGCTAAGCACACTTAAGATTGCGAATAACTACGACCACTCTACTGTTACTTCATTGTTAGCATAACACACACACACTTTTAAATTTTAATCTTATTTTTATTTTTATTTTATTATATATTTTACTGATGTTTATTTTTCATTTTTTATTATTTATTTTTATTTTATTTTTTATTATTTTGTAGTATATGAATTCATTTTTATTTTTATTTTTTGTATTTTTTTATTTTTTATTATTTTATATTATCTTTAATTTATTTTTTATTTTTTATTTTCATTTTTATTTTTTTTTTATTTTTATTTTTTATTTATTTATTTTTTTTATTTTGATTTATTATTATTTTTTATTATTTTTATTCTTTATCATTTTTTATTTTTTATTTTATTATTTCTATTTATTATTTTTACTTTAATTTTATTTTTTACTGATTATTTTATTTTATTTTATTTTAATTTACATGATTATTATCATTATTTAATTTAAAATTCTGATGTATTCTATAATGTCTGTTTTAGTTTTTGTGTTCTCATAGTGAATTACATGTTCAAGTCTTTTAAAATTATTGAAAAAATATTGATAGAACGAAAAACACAATGATTTCTAAATACGGAAAAAAAAACAAACAACGTAAATTCCTTATTTAACAAATACGTATATATATATATATATATATATATATATATATATATATATATATAAATAAAGATAAGAGTGTGGCTACACCTTGACAAGTAATAGTTAACCTAGACGTATGTTACAAACTAGACACACTGTTTAGCTCAATAAAGAACACACAATTAGGTATAAATAGACAATAACATCACAAACATATATAGATATGTATGCTCACATATAATCACTATATGCATATACACATACGCACCCACGTTTGCGGTTATTGAATATAGATTAAACGGTGTATTAAGAAGGCTCCCCTGTCGCCATGAGCAATAATTAATACATTTTAGTATTAGAATAGATAATTTTGATAGGTCCAAATGCTTAATATAATCATTAAGAGTTCACATTATGTGTAGCTTGAACTGACGGCGTTATTTTAAGTCGGACGGTTACAAAGCGGTCGAGTTTTGGCTCAGGATTGAATGATATGCCGGAAAAGATAGGAGAGGTAACGCAAAGTATAAGTCTGGCTATTTATAAACACACAAATACACACACACATTTATATATATATATATATATATATATATATATATATATATATAAAAGGAGATTGTAGTTTGCTTGAAGCATTGCTGGTAAATGTAAGTGTAAATTAGTCGTCCAAGGCTATAGCAATGCGATGTGGTTGCCGTGAGATGGAAAAGTGAAAAGAAATAAACGCAGGGAGAAAGTGAAACTCAAAACGATTTATTAATAATTTCACGAAAACTGATTAAATACCAAATAGTATTTTTTTTTTTTTGGTAAGTAACAGATCGGCAAAGGGTAATCTTAAATTTTCGAAAGAACAACTTTCATTATCAGAAGACAACAATAGAAGACCGAGAGGGTCGGAAAAACGGGAAGAAAAACCGGTGTCAGATCATCGTAATACAGGGGAAAACAATTGGCAGTAGGAACGCAGAAAACGTCAAAATTCCATTAAGCAATCATATAACTAAGGTTAAAACATTATAATATACCCATTTTTTAAGTTTTATTATGTTTCATTTTACATGACTCATCAATCTTTATTTATTTATTTATTTATTTTTTTTCATTTATTCTCTTCAAATCTAAATTTAAATTTACTGTCAAAGGGAGATAACTTATTCTAAATAATATGTTCAGACTTAAGAAATGAGATTGGAAACTTGAGAAGGAATTTGAGTTGTGAAGTGGATAAAAGCCAAGGATGAGACCTTTTTTTTTTTTTTTTTTCCTATTTTTTTTTTATTAGAAGGGGAAGGGGGGGGGGAATAAGAAGAGATTATGGGAAGGGGGAGGATTATAAAAAAAAAAAAAGTAAGTAAGTTGTGGGTGGGAGTGTGAGACACTAATGGAGCGATGTGTGTTGCCACATGATATTAAGTGTTTATGGAAGGAAGAAATGTGGGTGTTTAGATGCTCTTTATTCTTTTTTTTTTTTTTCATCTAAACACCCACATTTCTTCCTTCCATAAACACTTAATATCATGTGGCAACACACATCGCTCCATTAGTGTCCGCATCCTCAACTCTGTCCGCAATATAGGTCAGCTTCGAATTTCGGAAGCTATCCTAATCTCTAAATTTCGCCCTGCCTTGAATAACAGATTCGAGTTGTCATCTCCCTTCATCCTCTGATTCTTACATCCTCACACTCCCACCTCCTCACACTCCCACCCACAACTTACTTACTTTTTTTTTTTTTTTTTTTATAATCCTCCCCCTTCCCATAATCTCTTCTTATTCCCCCCCTTCCCCTTCTAATAAAAAAAAAATAGGAAAAAAAAAAAAAAGGTCCCATCCTTGGCTTTTATCCACTTCACAACTCAAATTCCTTCTCAAGTTTCCAATCTCATTTCTTAAGTCTGAATATATTATTTAGAATAAGTTATCTCCCTTTGACAGTAAATTTAAATTTAGATTTGAAGAGAATAAATGAAAAAAAAAAAAAATAAATAAATAAATAAAGATTGATGAGTCATGTATAATGAAACATAATTTAAAAATTGGTATATTACTAAACTAATGTTTATAATGTTTTAACCTTAGTTATATGATTGCTTAATGGAATTTTGACGTTTTCTGCGTTCCTAATCCACTTCACAATTCAAATTCCTTCTCAAGTTTCCAATCTCATTTCTAAAGTCTGAATATATTATTTAGAATAAGTTATCTCCCTTTGACAGTAAATTTAAATTTAGATTTGAAGAGAATAAATGAAAAAAAAAAAAATAAATAAATAAATAAATAAAGATTGATGAGTCATGTAAAATGAAACATAATAAAACTTAAAAAATGGGTATATTATAATCTTTTAACCTTAGTTATATGATTGCTTAATGGAATTTTGACGTTTTCTGCGTTCCTACTGCCAATTGTTTTCCCCTGTATTACGATGATCTGACACCGGTTTTTCTTCCCGTTTTTCCGACCCTCTCGGTCTTCTATTGTTGTCTTCTGATAATGAAAGTTGTTCTTTCGAAAATTTAAGATTACCCTTTGCCGATCTGTTACTTACCAAAAAAAAAAAAATACTATTTGGGATTTAATCAGTTTTCGTGAAATTATTAATAAATCGTTTTGAGTTTCACTTTCTCCCTGCGTTTATTTCTTTTCACTTTTCCATCTCACGGCAACCACATCGCATTGCTGTAGCCTTGGACGACTAATTTATATATATATATATATATATATATATATATATATATATATATATATATATATCCATGAAGTATGCAGCCGCACCAACTGTGTGTACAACTTACAGTGTACTAAGTTAAATAAATTACATATATAAATCACTAAAACGCCATTAGACCTCCGCATCAAAGAACATCTGAGCGCTCGTATATACACAAACACACAACTCTATGCAACACTACTCAACGCGATATCCCCCTCTCCATTATTTCTTATATCAGAAAGATTGAGAACCTAATAATCACATATTCCAACCTTATCCTCAGATTAATCCCCTCACTCAATTAACGTAACAAGCTCTACTCACTCTTCATTCTATAATCAACCCTTTCACCGACAGACCAATTTCGTATTTTACAATCCATTGTATTACAAGTTAAGCTTTCACTCCCCCTTCAATTTATTGCTGCTTAACCTCTATATTAGCCCATCTACTACTACCACCACCACACATCCAATACTCAAGTAGTCCTCCGATTTAAATATGTATCTCAATACACCATCGCCCACAAGAGCAATAAACAACCACTAACAACTAAACACTACAATTGATCAACGCCCACTATCCCACCAAATAACTCCCCTCATAACCCGTATTAATTATTAATTAATCAAGTTACCTCCATCAGAATACATATGAAATATTACCAACATCCAAATACATAAAATATATACAAACAAATACATAAAATTAAAAAATAAAAATAATAATAATAATATTGATAATAATGATCATAATACCCATATATCAATAAATAAATAAAAATAAGACATACAATTCTATCTATTAAATCTATAGAAGTAATTCGTATATTAGATATAATTACGTATCAGTCACATGTATCCCCCCTTATCTGTTCTTTTTTTACGGTTTAACTCTAAATTTAACTATCTTCACCGAAGCCTACGCTAACACATAACCCCAATAAGTAGTAAAAACTTTCATTAATTTAATAATCTAATTTAAGAAAACCCACAAATAATATTTTTTTTATGTATGACTAGCGGGGCTACCCGGCGTAGCTCGGGATCATAAAAACATATAATTGAAGAGAAATCGCGTGTGTAACATCTTTATATTCAAACTTCTTTATCTTTATCTTTCTACCTTTCTCTTCCCTGGTCGCTCCATTTCACCGCTACTTTCTAATTTTGCCTTTTGTGAAAGCTGCTTCTAC
>OY744515.1:241325371-241327871 GCA_963556195.1 Sepiola atlantica | reverse complement strand
GATGCAAGTAAGGCATTGTTATAAAAATTACAATTCTGCTCCAAAATAGATTTATTTGCAGAAAGTTTAGAGATTCTATTAGAGACCGACTGGGCAATTGAGTTGGTTATTGCTTTAGGGTGGTTAGAATATTTATGCACGTAGAATAAAGTTAGGTTTGGCTTATGATAAGGGCTAAAAGTTTCAAAATTAAGGTTATGGTTTAAATCTAAGAAGTTAGAAGTTCTCTTTTCTGGCTCAACTGTAATTGTAAGAGCAACATTTTTAAACAAACTATGGAGATTTTTTATGGTGTTTTTGTATTGTCTTGATCTCTGTCCAGACACAAATAGTGCATCGTCCATGTATAGACCACCTCTCAAATGTTCGAAGTTATATTTAAGTTCTTTCATTAAGTAGATACCCACTAAGTCAGTGACTTGGGCAGAATCTGAGGACCCCATTGTAATATCGAAGTTGTTGGGGTGATCCCTCCTTGTCCAAAGTTTGTTGTCAAAGTGTAGAAGGGATTTTCTAGCTAGTTTGATCAGATCAATTTCTAAGTAAGTCAAATCTGAATTATCCTTAGCGAATATTAAGGCTTTATTGAGAAGAATGGGGGTAATAGATTGATAATAATTATCGATGTCAAATGTAATGAAGTTTAGATTAGGGTTTGACGTGTTTTTAAGGTTTAGGAAAAAGTTAGAGACCTCCTATGAGGATTGCCAAAGGGTATATGAAATTTTAGATTTGAGGGTTGGAATTATTCTGTCTAATATGTTTTTGCTTATAATGCCTAAATCTGATTTAGAGGGGCAAATTAATCTAATGGTAGGGTTTTCGTGGAAATTTCTTTTATGGTCCTGTAATGTGTATCTAGGCGTAGCTGGGGTTAAGATTTCTATATATATATAGATATATAGATATATATATAGATATATATATATATATATATATATATATAGATATATATATATATATATAGATATATATATATATATAGATATATATATATATATATAGATATATAGATATAGATATAGATATATATATATATATAGATATATATATATATATATATATAGTTATATATATATATATATATAGTTATATATATATATATATATATAGATATATATATATATATATAGTTATATATATAGATATATAGATATATAGATATAGATATAGATATAGATATATATATATATAGCAAAAGGAGAGAATGCGACTTATACATGTGTTACACATATCACAAATGTTACATCTTGTATGTAATGTATAATTCATAAATGTTACAGAGTCATTATACAATACGTTTGTAAAACATTAGTATGTAATAATATTCACGTTTTCGATACATATTTAATTATTTTACAAACTAAAAATGTTTAATTTCAAAATTCGAAAGAATGTCGTTTCATGTGAGCATAATCTCTTTTAATCAATGGTGAATGTTATTTAACGATAGAATGTTTTCTACATTTGATGGAATGAAAGAGAATTCTTCAAGCGCCTTTATTTTTTCGAATAAAAAGATAAATAATCGATCAATAAAAGCTTTAAGCGCTAACAAAAAAACTGTTCAGTTTTTTCATTAAAGAAGGACCATTTTTTCTGTAGAAATCTAAAAGTAAATCATCTAAAAAAATAATTTTTACACATTAAAACTATAGAGACATCCATTTATCCTTTTTTGAACAAAGGAATGTGCATATAAAAAGCTTGCAAGAACGTTTAAATTTAATCAAGAATTACACGTTCGATAATGTTTTACGAGAATAGAATGCAATTCTATGTTGTTGTTATTATCAAACGATTTTTAGTTGATTGGAAAATAAATATATACATATCCTGAAATCAGTGCAAGAAAAGAGCTTCATTTTGGTATAATTACTGTACAATCTACTAAAACCTCATCGAAAAATTAAAGTTATTCAGAACTCTACTATTCACTAGGTTGCAGGCGCGAGACAACTGACTTTATATACTAGTGGTGCTGGAAAAATAATATATTTCGAGATATATAAAATAGGACATATGCCAGTGTAGAGAATAATTGCGATTCAATCCGTGAGGAATTATGAGCACAGGCACACACTAAAAAGAGTGATGGGAAAGACAGCTATACTAAAAGAATTAAAGCAATCCTCGCTAACACTATTTTCTATACTGAAAAAAAAATCTGCCTCAGAGTTAAAAGTAAGTTACATAAGGAGCATGTTTTCAAATGTTTTCATCCGATACAGCAAATATGAACACCGTGTCAGGGGTCGGAGAAAATACGTTTACTCGATCTACAAAATAATCCGATTTAGATGTAGGGATACATATTGTATAATACCGTGAGAACAGCTTCATTTCAATGTGAACAATAATCCAATGAAGCCAGGAATACATGTCGTGTCAGAGATTAAGAGGAGCATGCATTCGAGCAGGAAGAATGATGTCTTAAAATAGAAAAAAAAACACACATCATATACGGAATCAGGTGAATCATTAATATATTATTCAGTAA
>OY744515.1:241312871-241317871 GCA_963556195.1 Sepiola atlantica | reverse complement strand
TGAGATGTAGATAGGTAAGTCGTTAAAAGGCCCGAAGGTTGTGATAGAGGATTCAAAGTTAAATTCTAAGAAGCCACAAGTGCGGCGAAAATAGAAAATCCAAAGGGTAAAATGTCCAATAAAAGGTACGCTCGTGGATACAGGCAGGCAGGCTCAGAAGAGAGTGAGGTGGAAAATATTCACCATTAACAATATTTCCTGGGCAGAGATGTTAAAGAAAAAGCTTTAAAATGGGAAAAAATGTAGCGAAAATATTTAAAGGTTAGCCCGAAGCGAAAGCCGGCTTGAAAATGAGGAAAGGCAGAAACTCTTGTGCGACCAGTAGGCAGGGAGGGAATGGGTAAGGGGTGTGTAGGGCGAGAGAGGAACGCTGGACTGTTCGACACCGGACGTTTTATATATATACATACATATATATATATATACATATATATGTATATATACATATATATATATACGTATATATACGTTTATATACATATATATATATACGTATATATACATATATATACATACGTATATATACGTATATATACATACATATATGTATACATACATATATGTATACATACATATATGTATACATACATATATGTATACATACATATATGCATACATACATATATGCATGCATACATATATGTATACATACATATATGTATGCATACATATATGTATACATACATATATGTATACATACATATATGTATACATATATTTTTTTCTCCCTTCACGTTGCTTTTGTGCAGCGTTTTAAAAAAGATATTCGGCGACGTTTCCCTAAAAATGTGTCGGTTGAAAATAACCTTGGCCTTTAGTTGGCTAGTTCTAGTAAAACTTTAAAAAATCTTTTAAAAGGTTTTTAGTCGAGTTTCTGACTAATAAATATATAAGAATATTTTTTAAATTTTTGTTATATTCATCTTGACTACATACGACGTTTATTTTCTCTATCTCTCTCTCTCTATATATATATTTATACCTCGATGCAAATTAAAGTTTATTTTAATATATTTTATAACAGATGTGTAATGAAATGTGTTAGATAATTACGGCTTTTTTAGAATTCTTTTTGCTGCATACTTGTACACTTTCCAAGTTCATCTTAATATTATTTCGCGCCGTACCAAATGATGTCTCTTTCATGTACGCGATATGTCTTTCTACGCGATACTTTCTGTGTGCTGTTCTATCTTATCTGTGAAACTAAGTACAGAGAACGAAAGATATCATTAAAACAAGCTTAATTCAGTTCACTCCGTAATCGGACGCATAAACACGTGTTCTACTCCTTAGAGGGCTGTTATCTATTCAGGGGACGAGGTCGATTGTACAGAAAAATCCACATTACACTCGACCGATCACATCAGTGGCCGCTTCGCATGGTGTCTGTGTTCGGTTGGTTCGTTTGAGTTCACGAGGGCAGCTCATAAAATTGTGCGACGGGCTAAAGCGATGCTCTCATCAACATACGAGGTGAACTAACAATAGCAAGCGCAGCTTCACTCATTTCTCTATTACTTATTTTGCAAAGCATCAAAGATTAATTCACGTAGTCCGTAATCAATTGATAAGCCTAGATACCGGCTTAAACTAGGGTTCATTGCTTGTGCAATTCTCGCTTAGCAACGCATGCGATTCCTTTTTCGCATTCCGTTCTCTGTTGGATTGCTTTGGCGGAAACAGAGCAGGCTTATTGTGACAAAGAGTCGAAATAGAAAATCAAAAACGGTCTAGCGTAGCAAAAGGGAAAATAATGGGCGGAGAAACGCACTTCTCGGCATATAACAGTTTATATAATATATATATATATATATATATATATATATATATATATAACCCATTTATTGTATATATATATATACACATTTATTGTAAATATATATATATATACACATTTATTGTATATATATATATATACACATTTATTGTAAATATATATATATATACACATTTATTGTATATATATATATACACATTTATTGTAAATATATATATATATATATATACACATTTATTGTATATATATATATATACACATTTATTGTACATATATATATATATATACACATTTATTGTATATATATATACACATTTATTGTATATATTGTATATATATATATATATATATATATATATACATACACATTACTTTTATATATATATATATATATATATGTACACATTTATTGTATATATATACACATTTATTGTATATATATACACACTTATTGTATATATATATATATAAACACACTTATTGTATATATATATATCCACACTTATTGTATATATATATACACACACTTATTGTATATATATATATACACACTTATTGTATATATATATATATATATACACACTTATTGTATATATATATATACACATTTATTGTATATATATATACACATTTATTGTATATATATATATACATATTTATTGTATATATATACACACTTATTGTATATATATATATACACATTTATTGTATATATATATATATACACATTTATTGTATATGTATATATATACACATTTATTGTATATATATACATATACACATTTATTGTATATATATATATACACATTTATTGTATATATACATATACACATTTATTGTATATATCTATGTATATATACACATTTATTGTGTATATATATGTATATATACACATTTATTGTATATATATATGTATATATACACATTTATTGTATATATATATGTATATACACATTTATTGTATATATATGTATATATACACATTTATTGTATATATATATGTATATATACACATTTATTGTATATATATATGTATATATACACATTTATTGTATATATATATGTATATATACACATTTATTGTATATATATATGTATATATACACATTTATTGTATATATATATATGTATATATACACATTTATTCTATATATATATGTATATATACACATTTATTGTATATATATATGTATATATACACATTTATTGTATATATATATATATATGTATATATACACATTTATTGTATATATATATGTATATATACACATTTATTGTATATATATATATGTATATATACACATTTATTGTATATATATATGTATATACACATTTATTGTATATATATATATGTATATATACACATTTATTGTATATATATAGTTGTATATATACACATTTATTGTATATATATATATACACATTTATTGTATATATGTATATATACACATTTATTGTATATATATATATACACATTTATTGTATATACTAACTAGAAAGATATCATTAAAACAAGCTTAATTCAGTTCACTCCGTAATCGGACGCATAAACACGTGTTCTACTCCTTAGAGGGCTGTTATCTATTCAGGGGACGAGGTCGATTGTACAGAAAAATCCACATTACACTCGACCGATCACATCAGTGGCCGCTTCGCATGGTGTCTGTGTTCGGTTGGTTCGTTTGAGTTCACGAGGGCAGCTCATAAAATTGTATATATACAATAAATGTGTATATATATACACATTTATTGTATATATATATACACATTTATTGTATATATATATATATATGTATATATACACATTTATTGTATATATATATATATGTATATATACACATTTATTGTATATATATATATCTATATATATGTATATACACACATTTATTGTATATATGTATATACACACATTTATTGTATATATATATATATATATATATATATATATACATTTATTATTATGTCGTTTAATTAGAGTGTGTATTTTAGAAGTCTCGTCGATATTTATTTAACAGGTCTTTACAGTCTAAAATGTAAAGAATGATCGTGGTTCTAATGCACGGGTGAAAAGTGCGTTCAGAGAAATGCTAATTTTTATATATCTTTTACGCTCACTAAGCGTTCTTCAGTCCACATAAACTTTCCACTGCGTATATTGGATGACCATTACTGCATAAGATTCGTTTTTGTAATTGTTTTTCTGTTTTTTCATGTTTTTTTCTAACAGCTTGTAATGTAGTTTGTATGGTCGGGATTCATAGATTTACAATGTTGCAAATTATTATATTATCGGAATAGGTAGATTAGAGAAAATTTATAATTATGAGACAAATATCCGGTGAATGATATGTTTGCTTATTATTGTTTTAAACTATTTTGAGGCCTCTTTTCTTTGCATTTAATATGAAATATGTGAGGTATCGCAAGATTTTCATTAATTTGTGATGTATTTGAATTCTTCGTTTAGATATTGTGGACTACAGATTCTGAAAGCACATAAGTAAATAGCAATTATCATGTCTGTTTTTGTTTTGTTGTGATGGTGTGTACAACAATGTATATTATCGATTTTGTGAGTTGTTTTGCGATTCACTTAAAATAATGAGTTATTGCTGTATTTTATTATAAGTGTGTCATAAAATATTATCGAGTAATTTTTGTTTCTTTTAACACTTTTTTTTTTAACATAGTTCACCTAAAGAAGGCAAGCCGCTACTGTAGACGTAAGGGGCTACTGAGAAAAAAGAAAAGGGGAGAAGGTTTTCTAACCTAAATTCGGATCTGCGCAGCGAGATGTCTGTTTACATTAGTTTTAAATTTCTGCATGTCAGTACTGTCGGGGAAACAGGGGGCAGGGAGGGAGTTCCAGAGGCCAACAGCACGAGGAAAGAATCTATTTGAGTAGAAGGCTCTCCGGACCTGGGGACCTGCACAGTGAATGAATGAGATTTAGTTGATTGTCGAGTTAGTCTAGTGAATTAACGTCATTTGTTAAATGTTATGGAAAGTTCTGACTGTGTTTAATTTTTCTTAATATTTTCAATATGTCTGTCTTCGGCTGGAAACATTAGAATTTCATCAATATACATAACGTATTCCGTATTTGAAGGTCATTTAAAGTTGTAAAAGGCCAGACTAAGAATTCTAAGAATACACAAGCTTGTACTCGAATTTGAATGTTTGCCCATAGAGAGTCCACCTTTTTACAGGTAGAACTTAT
>OY744515.1:241282871-241305371 GCA_963556195.1 Sepiola atlantica | reverse complement strand
CTATCAAAATATGTATACGTTACATCCTTTAAAGAATCGTCAGTGTCCAGAAAATTATTAATACTAGTCGCACGATTCAAAACGCCGGGACACGAGTCATGTAATAACACATATTCCGACACGTTAACCCAATCAGCGAGAATTAAAAAATGTAATAGACAACTGTCGCCTAGAGTGTTCATTTACTGAAAGAACATGAATTAAATTTACGATGATGGATGTATTCATACTACTAACTACCATGCCTAGCTGGGATTTAGGCGACAAATGATTATAAATATTTTTTTTGATCTATGTACGTATACGTTTCATCCTTTCGGGAATCGTCAGTTTAGATATAATGATTCATACTTGTCGTAGGATTCGACACTCCAGATTACGAGTCATATAACCAACAGTAATATGTCTTAACCCGCTAGAGAGAATGAAAATTAAAACACAGCCAAAAATATGTCTGTAATAATAAACATGTAATAATAAACATTCCGTCTTATTTCAATACTTCCATGTGTTGATTCAAATAAATACGAACCGTTGATTTATACATAAATAATTTTGGTTTACCGCTTTTCATTTAATATTACGTTTAAATAATATTTCTAATTTCAATATATATATATATATATATATATATATATATATATTCCTATGTTCATGTATGTATCTTTAAATAGCACATTTAAATGTATGTATTCTGCGTCCACGTATAGTTGCTGTGCGCATGCCTGTTAATCTTTGGAGTTGTGAATTCTATCAACAGCCGACTTCATTGCTTCGCTGCTACTTCAACCGATTCATTGTTTGATTATGGCTTGACTTTTCCGTCTTTCATTTTATGGAGCGGCAATGCTGTTGTTCTTTCTCCGGGGGACAACGGAGTCGGGTGAAAGGTGAAATTCCTTAAGATATGCGTGAACGACAATGCCAGGGAGACTCTGAGAGTATGGTCCGACAATGAACAAAACATTACAAAGAAACTATAAATAAGTAGTGCTTATATATGTATATATATATATATATATATATGTATATATGTATGTATATATATACATATATATATATACATATATATATGCGTATATATATATATATATATATATATATATATATATATATATATATATATATGTTAGTAAGAATAACAGATAGACAATCTGTAAGGCCTGAATGTTGCTTTCGCAGTAGGTAAATTCGAATAATGATTATATATATATATATATATATATATATATATATATATATATATATATAAACAAATATGTTATTACGTAAACTATTGTTTTGATAGAGTAAAGTGATACACGTATAATCACCATTATTGTATATATATATATATATATTTTCATTGCTTACTATATATATATATATATATTTTCATTGCTTACTATATATATATATATATATATATTTTCATTGCTTACTATATATATATATATATATATATTTTCATTGCTTACTATATATATATATATATTTTCATTGCTTACTATATATATATATATATATATATATATATATATATGTATATTTTCATTGCTTACTATATATATATATATATATATATATATATATATGCAAGATCTAAATACAGTTTGTTGATCACTTTTACTGCTCGTGTAAAATTATCCGCCGACTAGCTATTTACAAAGTTAAATTCCTCTTTAATTGTTAGCTAATTCCCTATGGTCGAGGGGTTAACCCTATTGACTGCAAATAAGTAGCGATTTGTGATCGGAGTTCGCGCCCGCCGTACGTTGAGAATTAACTTCCTGCACTGAAGATTGCGTCAAATGAAACATCGGTGTCGCTAGGTAATAAATAATGAATATATATATATATATAATATTTATATATATATATGAAAACATTGTTAAAAAAAACAGAATTTCTCTGTTTAATTCTACCTTTTTTATTTTTCTAATGGTCATTTTTGTATTACAATAATTAAAAGAATAATTAATGTTCGATAGGTTTCACATGTTACACGAACGTTTTCGAGTATTCGTCGAATCATCCTCAGGTGTCAGAAAATACTTGAAACTATCTACATGAAAACAAAACAACCTACAATATAGTACATCATATATGAAACCAGTGGTAACCTTTTAAAGTGCTTATAATAGTGCGGTTTACTTATGTTATGCCATCCAACGTTGTTGAATTTAAATCACCGACGACTTCCTGGATAATATATATATATATATATATATATATATATATATATATATATATATATATATATTGTCGCGGTTGGGTACACCGCTCCTTTGTTTATTTTTGATCAGACGCGATGGTCCAGAAAGATAAAAGCAGCAGCAGCGGATTCATTTTTTCGCCGCTGTAACGTAGGAAAATTATTGACTCCTATTGTAATGCTGGTAAATGTTTAGAGATAGCTTAGATAAATATCAATAGCCACACGACTATCCATCTATATTTGATCACGCCACAAATTATTGTTGATCAGTAAATTATTTTACAAGCAAGCGGTTATAATGCCTCTTATTTTCAATGAATTAACAATTTTTTTTTCAAAAAATCTAATTCACCCATGGGAGTTAAGAGCCCACTACTTCCGACTGGATGGACCAGTCGTCGAGCCAGGAAGACAGGGGACAGCAGTAGCAGAAAAACAAACATTCTTTTTCAAGACTTTAACTACTAAATGTGATACACATTTTCAACATGCTACTGTATGTCTATCAACCTGTTTTGTCACGTCTCCAGCTGCCTAGCCATCTGCAGCAGTCCCAGGCAAGCTTCCGTGCCCTGCAGCAGCCCCATTTCTCTCAACAATCAAACAGTCAATTTCCGAGCTTACCAAGAGAAACTGCTTGCGGTTAACTTTCCAAACCCTCTACTACTAACTGCTCAAAACACCTGTTTTTTAAACATTGTCTCTTATAGTCTCTCACAGTCCAGCACTACTCAGCACTCACCGGCACTAACCCAGCGCCTATTAACAGTCTCCGGAAAACTCCAGCATTCATCAGCACTCACTAGAAGTTATCAAGTGTTTTACAGTACTCTACGGCGGCCCTAAGCTCACTCCAACAAGATCCAGCCCGTGGTCACTACTACACAAAGAAGACCTACCCGAATCACCTCATTGAACTTACAAAGACGTCTACACAAATATAAATGTGACATCAACCCAAACTGTCCAAGTTGCCTGATCCTTTTCACGAAGCCTGTCTGGCAGTGCAGGTTTCGAACCCCCCCTCCGATCTCCAGTTGCGTTACTCCTGTCCTTCGAGTCTTTCCTGACCCCAGAGACATCACCTAATCTATCCTCACATCGTAAACTATATGGTAAATGAAGGATTCTTTCTAATAGTTTGTATGCGTTTGTCCTCTCTTCTTTGCTGTTGTGTATACAAACATTTTTAGGTGTGAAGTCGATCAACAGCTACAATCGACCACGCAAAACTATACATAGAAATATATATATATATATATATATATATATATATATATATACCTATAAATATATATATATATACCTATAAATATGTATATATATATAAATATACCTATAAATATATATATATATACCTATAAATATGTATATATATATAAATATGTATATATATATATATATATATATATATATATAAATAAATATGTATATATATATATAAATATGTGTATATATATATAAATATGTATATATATATATATATATAAATATGTATATATGTATAAATATGTACATATAAATATGTATACATATATAAATATGTATATATAAATATGTATATATAAATATGTATATATAAATATGTATATATATATATATAAATATGTATATATATATATAAATATGTATATATATATATAAATATGTATATATATATATAAATATGTATATATATATATATATAAATATGTATATATATATATATATAAATATGTATATATATATATATAAATATGTATATATATATATATATAAATATGTATATATATATATAAATATGTATATATATATATATAAATATGTATATATATATATATAAATATGTATATATATATATATATAAATATGTATATATATATATATATAAATATGTATATATATATATATATATGTATATATATATATATATAAATATGTATATATATATAAATATGTATATATATATGAATATGTATATATATATAAATATGTATATATATATATAAATATGTACATATATATAAATATGTACATATATACAAATATGTATATATAAATATATATATATATAAATATGTATATATATATATAAATATATATATATAAATATGTTTATATATATTTAAATAAATATGTATATATATAAATAAATATGTATATTTAAATAAATATGTATATTTAAATATATATGTATATTTAAATAAATATGTATATTTAAAATAAATATGTATATTTAAATAAATATGTATATTTAAATAAATATGTGTATATATATATATATATATATATATATATATATATATATATACAGGGTGTTTCGAAAGTCTTGGGGACATTATATATAAATATAAATATATATATATAAATATGTTTATATATATATATAAATAAATATGTATATATATATAAATAAATATGTATATTTAAATAAATATGTATATTTAAATAAATATGTATATTTAAATAAATATGTATATTTAAATAAATATGTATATTTAAATAAATATATATATATATATATACAGGGTGTTTCGAAAGTCTTGGGAACATTACAAATGCGTATATCTCATGAACTATTCCAGGTAGAAAAATGAAACTGGTGCCATTTTTAAGCTTGCTTAATCAAGTTTTTGGTCATACTAATGATTTTCGTGTTATCATTCCAGGTGCAGTAATGGCGTTCTCTAAACAAGACAAGGCATTTTGCGTCCTCCAATTTGCAAAGACTGAATTGTGGACATGTGTTCAGCGTGCATTTCGCAGGAAATTTAAAAAAGAAGCCCCTGAAAGGAAATCCATTGTCAGATTGCATGCTAAATTTGTGAAAGATGGGTGTTTGTGCCCAAGTAAGCGAACAGGTCGCCCTTCAACTTCAGAAGATGCAGTTGAGCAAGTTCGGACAGCCTTTCAGCGGAGCCCCCATAAATCAGTGAGAAAAGCCAGCAGGGAACTTCAGCTTGCTCCAGCAACTGTCTGGCGTGTCTTAAGGAAACGACTGCAAATGGTACCTTACAAGCTCAAGTTGGTCCAAAAGTTGAAGGACACTGATAAGCCACTTCGCCGTGACTTTTGCATTGCAATGCAAGAGAAGTTGGAAGATAACGGCTTTGATGAGCGGCTTGTTTTTAGCGATGAGGCGACCTTCCATCTGAATGGCAAAGTTAACAAGCGAGATTCACCAAAAGAGAACGTGTTTTGTGCAATTTCCAAGAAAGGTGTCTATGGACCGTTCTTCTTTGAAGAGGCAACTATCACTGGTGAATCCTATATCAACATGCTTGAAGACTGGTTAATGGCTCAGTTGGAACAAGCAGAAGCTGATGACTTCATTTTTCAACAAGATGGTGCACCACCACACTGGAGTCTTAGAGTAAGGCAGTTTCTTAACACAAGGCTGACTGGTAGATGGATTGGGAGATCTGGGCGAGGTGATGACGTTCTCATGCCCTGGCCTCCTAGGTCTCCAGATCTTACCCCGTGTGACTTTTTCCTTTGGGGCTTTGTCAAGCAACAAGTCTATGTGCCGCCCCTTCCAAGAGATATTGACGAACTAAAGGCTCGAGTAACGGCAGTTGTGGGAACCATTGACGTCAAGATGCTGGAACGCGTTTGGAAGGAAATGGACTATCGACTAGATGTCTGCCGTGTGACGAATGGTGCTCATATTGAGCAACCTTGAAGATTTCCCACAAAACTTGAAACTTTAACCTTTCAAACGGTACCAATTTCATTTTTCAACTCCTAATAGTTTTTGAGTTATTAAAAATCGTTATGTTTCCAAGACTTTTGAAACACCCTGTATATAAATATGTATATATAAATTAATATGTATATATGAATAAATAAGCATATATAAATACATATGCATATATATACATATTCGGTATATCTTTTAACGTGTATCAGTGTGTGTGAGTGTTTATAATATTTTTTTCTGTATCTCTATTTTCTTTTCTACTCTTTTAGAGAGGAGGGAGAAAGTAGTTATGCTTGTGTGCGTCTTCTCTTGATTGACATGCGTATGACTAGATCTTTTGCGAGTAAACGGTGTATAAATTTATGCAACCCTCAATTTTTTTTCGGATTCTCTTTCTTTTTAACATGTAATTTAAGGGATTTACTTTCCCTTGTTTCTATTTGGCGCCACACTTATTCCTGTCTTCGTGCGTGGCTCTGTTACTGTCTGATGTCCTGTAGATGTAGTCGACGCGTATGTGCTCATGATTGTCTGGTGTAGCGGCAAAATAAATTCTCACCTCAGAAGGGGAGTCAATGACGTTAGTTTTAGGGTCGAAGATGTCTTTGTTTCTGAAAGAATATGTATTTTTAAAGGGATAACGTTTATCCGTCGCAATCAAGCGTCTCAAGCTCTTCGGTAGCTTGCGACGGATTAACCTATTGTCTAAGCAGGTTGGACTGCAGATCTTGTTGAGACTCAGGATCGCCATGCCAGATTTAGCTATTTCTCACCGTATATTTTACGTATGGATATCTTTAATCCTATCCGCTATCTGGCAGCAACCATTCGTTTTTTTCCCCATAATAAAGTACGAACGTCACGATTATCTCACCATACTACCTTTTATCTGGCTTTCCTGACCCCAATGATATATTCGTTTGATTTCAGCCGGTTTTAACTATCCTACCTTGCTGGGCGTTATTCATCACCAGGGCTTGTGTAAATCTAAGTACACATTTAAACCAACATTTCTCATAGTTTATACTAGTTGATTTAGTTTCACTTAAGAAGGGCCCCCCTCAATCTAACACAAACAGTTACTAGTCACATGAAAGTTACAATAAAAACAGAAGAAACTAAAAAAATGTACACCGTATTATAAACATAAGGAACAGAAACTGCAAAAAAGTTCACAAGAATAATTATGGCACCAATGTCGACTGATACCACATAAAATGGTCGTAAAGGGTAAAAGAAGACGGACAACCGAGGAGGGAGAGGACTCACAAGACCCCCGCTTGAAAGAGTGCGGATAGTAGTGGGTACTTGTGTAAACCTATTATCACACAAACCCCAGAGAAGACCAATGGTTGTTACCAGGAGAAATCAATTGTCAGCGGCTGTTGCGATACCGTAAAATCATTCGAAATCTTATTAGAAAAAGGTTAAGAGTACTCTAACTTTTGAGAGGTTTGCTGTTATTTAGACTCTAGGAAACATCAACAGTTTGTATCAGTAATCAATCACTGACGTCAACTTGTTTGAGAACTTCTTGTGAATGCAAATAATGATAATTATCGATACATATGGCTTTTGGAAAAATATAGCAAATAAATGACATCATGAAGCTAATCATATGTTATGTCCTATATATATATATATATATATATATATATATATATATATATATGGGTATATAAAAAGATGAAACAATTCGATGGAATGAAATTAAAAATGGAATAGTGGAAGACCCATGAGCTCAACGTTTCGCCCGATGTGATGAGGGCTTTTTAATAAGCGGATGAAAAGTGTGCTAAAAATGATAAAAGACGGTCATATAATTGGGAAATATATATAGTGGTAGGGTTTGAATGGTGGGAAATATATGCAAATATGTAAAGTGTCAGAAATAAGTTTGCACAATTTCAGCATATAATTCTGCAAATATATATATATATATATATATATATATATATATATATATATATATATATATATATATATATATATATATTTAATATTGAAGATACACATATGGATGCATAAATACACCTGTAATTTCGAATGTACATAGTAATATAAAAAAGGAGAAACTAAAGAGAAGATAGGGGCAAAAAAAGGAAAAAGAAAGAAATCAGAAAAAAAGAAAAAGAAAAAAACAAAATAATATTCAGGGAATCATCCAGTGTCTAGACGTATCTAATTTTCGTTTAAGATTGTTTTAGAGAGGTTGGGGGAGATACAGTAGACACCCATTTTTTGTCTGATTGTGTTTGTAGAGAGGGCTATTACTGCACATTCTATTGTACGAGGCATCGACCTTTTATGTACCATCCTGATCAGAGTAGATTTGTTAAAGTCAAAGCTGTGTCCATACTCCATAGTATGAGCACATAACGCGTTAAGCATGTTTTTTTTTGTTTTAATTGCTCTCTTATGTTCATAAATACGCTCGTCAAGGTTACGCTGCGTTTCTCTAAAGTAGAACTTATTACAGTCTTGACAAGGGATGGAGTATATGCAAGCTTTGATATTAGGCATAGTGCTGGATGTAGGTGTTTGGATTAAATTATTAATAGTAGCTGAAGTTATTTGAGCTATGTTTATTCCTAGTTTGTAAAGTTTTGCATAAATGATGTTGTTATTGTAGTTAGTAGGTAAAGCAAGATGTCTGTTTATTATTGGGCTAGTGAATGTGTTATCTTGTTTTTTATTTGCGTGAATCCGGAGAGCTTTTCCTTTAGAGTTATGTATAAAATACATTGAATATTTAAAGTTTTTAGGGTATGTTCGATATATATATATATAGATATATATATATATATATATATATATATATATGAAACAAGTAAATATAGAATAACACTTTAGACAAAATGTAACATTTGTTCAGGAAACGAGGATACAAAAGATTACAATCTTTATTGATGTGTTCATCTCCTTATTTTCACATGATTTGTTTGTCTACATTTAACCAATCTCACATATGAATAATACATAATATGACGAATAATAGAGTAATATATTATTGTGATTAAAGGTTAGTTTCAGATCAAGAAACACACATTGTTTTAGTGTTTGTTTCTATGTGATATAAACTTCTGTAAAAATTATATCTATCTAATATATATATATATATATATATATATATATATATATATATATATATATATATTATAATTTATGCTAAAATACTTTTCAACATAAAACATTAGAAAATAAAAATTGTTAACGACTTTTAAATCTGAAAACAAAAAAATAGAAACAAGACGCGTTAAATTATAACGTATTTCATTGACTAACACCCCTGTCTTTTTCGTAGTATTAAAAATTCTATTTTATGTAAATGTCAATACAAATGTTTGAAATAATCACTTGTACTTGACATTTGGTAAGAAAAACAAAAAATAAGAGATGAAATGACAAAAGGTAGAAAACAGACACACTGTGGACATGCAAATGTATTATCATTTAGAGTAAAACAAGGTTGCGTAGTAACGAGGTTAAAGTTATTTTTTCTGGAATGTCAAAAAAATGATTTAAGAAGTGTAACATTTGATTGCTGTATTGCCACCTCATTCTGATACTAATGGACTACCATTCTTATTTATAGGCATCTAGCAACATCAATCCGTCGTCAAAATACAACATTAATTAAAGAGCCAAAACTTACAGATGTTGTTTTAGTTCTTTTATAGACAACTTGTATAAGCCTTTTGATTTTAACGCATCTACACTTCATATATTCGACGTTTTCCTACTAAATGTAGATCTGCATGGACAGTTAAACACGTTACATTACATTTTATTGTAGTTTTTTTTTGTTTTAATTTATAGATTTATAGCATAGGACGACCTGTGTCTCGTTAAATTATGGATCTATAGAACGTAATTTCCAAACAAACGCTTCAGAAATCTGTCACATCTTATAAACCAGGGCGGATATTATAAATTCCAAACCGATGTTCCCTGATTATTAAACCATCTAAATATGGTCTGATATTTACGGATCTTCAATGCATAAGTAAACACTTCACAGTTCAACTTGTGATGTCGTATACATTTCACATATAAAAACCCTTTTGCAAACATTTATCCAATAAACACACAGTGCCTTTTAAATTGGGTAAATCTGTCTACATATTAAATTGGTGTGCATATTGAATGTTGTAAATCCGTCACGACACATTTTACGTTGTACATCTGTATACATTTCATATTGAACATTGTAAATGTGTATACATTGCACATTAAAGCTTTTAAATCCGGATAATTACACATTGGACCATTCAAATGGGTATACATTGCACATTGGACCTTGTAAATCCGGACACACTACCAATAAATAGTATATATCCGTATACATAGCACATAAAAATGTGTAAATCCGCACATACTGCCAATGCACCTTGTATATTCGTATACTTTACGTATTAAACCTTGTAAATCTGTATACATTGCACATTGCACCTTGTAAATCCCCTCACAATTCCAATAAAGATTGTATATCCGTATGCATTGCTCTTGACAATTTGTACGTCCGCACTTAATGTCAATACACCTCGTATATCCGTATAGACTGCACATAAAATATTCAAATACAAGCTGGCTGTTACAAAGCTGAATTGAATTCGTACACGCGGCACATGAAAGCATTTAAATCTTTATAAACTATCTCAACGATTAAAAAAAAAGGATTGACAATATAAGATATTCCTGGCATTCACATGATCTGCATATCCATGTGTAAAACGTTAGTGTAGTAAGAAAGGAACAATGCGAGATATTTATGAAATGAGAGTGAAGATGGATAAGTTTAATCATTTCTATTATTCTAGTTACTATATTTTTTACGGGTGATCGGAGCTTACATCGGCCGAAACTTTGTGAGAATAGCATCGAAGATGAAAATAATTCTCCAAATTATATAAATAATCCGGGAACAATATGTTTTTGTTTTTGTTATCTTTCTGTGTGTTAAACAAGTATACACACAACAATAACGAAGTGGTTTGGTAGTAGAGATAAAACATGTATTTTAACGCACTTCTATACGATTCAATGTTTCCTAATGCTTTGTTGGTTCTGTGCAAAAAAACGCAATTACTTTCGGAACAATGCAAATAAATGTCTTGTTTGTCGTTGGAAAAAGAAGATATTAGAAGTATGTTATGTTAAATGACGCTCATTTTGAGCAGAAGTGCAATTAAGCGTGACTGCAAGTTTGCCTTGAATCATATGCAATGATGATTTAAATCTTCTCAGATTATCCTTTCCCGCTATTTCTATCCAATGAGATTTCTATTGTTTGTCATTAATGTATTTGTTTAATTAGTAATTGTTTGACTCTACCGATACATTTCTCATTTAAACATGATGTCCTTTGTATTTTCGTTATAAATAGAAAGCAAAAAGATAATACGAAAAGGAGACATTTTAAAACAATCAGTGTTTGGATTAAATCGAGCGTGATTAGAAAAATAACTACTTAAAGTCTTCAACAGGAAATTAAACGGGAAAAAAGTCATAAGTGAAATGTATTGCAAATCGAAAATATTCCGTAATTGCTTTTAAGCATAATTCGTGTAAAATCATTTGAATCATAAATAATCAATGCCAGGAACAGTGATATCATCTGGCCATCTTTTTTTTCTGATAAAAACATGATTTTATATGTTGTTAAAAATCTTACATTTAAGTTTTGTTTTGGCGATACATGTTACTATGTACTGTACCACAGACATATGCTGCCAATGATTTGTAACATCAATTCCGATAACAAGACACTTTTGCACCACTTTTATTTCTTTTTACGAAGCATAAATCAAGATGTAATGCTATTAAATAGTATGTCTATAATCTTTATATAAATGCTGATCAAAATTAATTTCATGATTTCAATTCGAAAAAATGTCTAAGATTTAACAAAGTGAGTTGTGACAAGAACTTCGGATTTAGGGAATCTTGGTTGATTAGTGCCTGCCTGACCAGTATTTTCCCCAGCAGAGTTCAATGCTTTATCACCACTCAAAATTTAGATGCTTTCATTGTTTTGAAATTTTACAACAGTAGTTTCACTTGAATAACTGTATTTTGTAATCTAATAATCTGATTAGGTTCGAATCTTGACACATGCCATTTGAAGGCTAGTACCTCATAAAATGATTTGGTGTATTATTAGTGGTGCCATTAATTTCCGTGGCTCGGGACTTATTTTCTGATGGGTTATTTACATTAAGTATACCCTTGCGAACAACTGTATCCCCTTCCCAAGCAGTATACAATTGATTTATAAATGCAACTTACAGTTTCTCCTCTTTTAGAACATGTCGTTAACATTAAATGTATCAAGAAAGTTGTGGTTTATGCTTATGAACACAAGAAACCATGATTAGAAATCAATACTACCATTAACTATATATCAAATCCTGCGTTTTCAAATATATCAATAAATAAGTCATCCTATTTACATTACTGACGAGGATAGATAAAATGTAATGCAACTCTAACATATTTGCATTGAAAAATGACAGACTACGCCTATATTATGTTCCATAAATCTTTTTTAAATTGCGAAACGAAACTGGAATTTATGGATATGCATGTATACATACAGGGATATACACACACATTTCCCAATAGAAATCGCACGCATACTTTTCGGTTTAGTTTACGTCTTGAGATTCATGGAATACTCCTTGAAAGTCTATCTACGAGGTGATTCCATCACGAGGTAAGTGTTTTGCAACCTTCACTTGCAGATTTCTTGCAAAAAAAACACATTGGTAAAGTCAAGCGAGAAAGTGATGTTCAGGAGACGACTAAAATCAACGCTCTTAAAAGCAGAAAAACACCTTAATTTATTTCAGAATAAACTTTCTCCGATACTAATTGTACATTATAGGTTAGTGTGTCAAGCCCATTATACGATTCCTATTATACGATATGATTCGAAAGGTTTTCCTAGGTAATTCTTTAAATTAATAATGAAAATAGAACTTGAAACCGACATATCGAAGATCGAAACCATTTCACATCGATATGTATTATAACACCAATAGTAGTATTTACTTCTTTCAATTCTTTGCATCTCTTTTACGTGTTCGTTTGAAATAATTTAAAAAAAATGTTAAAGAATTCTTGGAATATCTTAAGCTTCATCTTGAAGAATATTATATACTAAGTGTGATCTCAGGACATAACTCAGAACGGTAATGGAAAAAACAAAACTTTTTTTTTTAGGTTGAAGCATAATTTAGAAAAATATGAGGAACGAAAACATTGTCCTTATACTGTACATTATATTGAACTATACATTATATTCAACAAAAAAAAAAATAATTTTTCGAACTAAATTCTTTAAGCGATTAATACAATGTGACATACAATGCTCGGCCTATAATCTCCTGAATACTATAATTCATATATTATGAACTTTCTTTTGTTTTATCTGGGGGACTTACTAATTAATCATTGTTTGCAACTGGATCAATATGACAGAAACTTTTTTTAAAAAATGACAAAAAATTCCCAAATACTTTCTGGACGACTTAATGAAATATAAAAAAAACACAAAGCGAGTTACCGTTCCAAGTAAAAGTTAATATATATGTGGAAGATTAGAATAAGTACGTCAAAAGTAGAATAAATAAACCCGATCATGTAGTGATATCGAGAAAATGAACTCAATTTTATTTTTTCAATGACGGCTTTTCTACCAGAGCATGCTGGATGTCTTGAATTAGACTCCCCCACGTCTGTAATCCGAAAGATATACGGCATCGTACCGATTGAGGGCCATAGATGATACGACGATGTGCAAAAAAAAACGACACCGTCCAGAAGCTTGTCTTTGCACTAGAAGTCACTGGGAAACGACCGAAGAAAAAAGTCGATGATGAGATGGACATACATCTTGCACAAATATATCTTAAAAACTGGGCCAAGTAGAGACAAAAGTTTATAATCGCGGACCCGCTGTAGCTTGATATTTACGCATCAGTAAATAATAACTATATTCTTTAATTCGTCAATATGTCGTATTACTTAGAAAATCGTGCATAAAAATGTTAACATTAGAATCACGAAGACTTTCAATGCAAAAGAAATATATAACACGAGCATGAATAATAATCCATTGAATTCCCCCCCCCCCCGAAAAAAAAACAATAATAAACAATTTTTTTTAAAATCAATCGTTAATTTCAATATTGCCATAAAAAAAGCTAGAAGGATAGTAAAGCTATTAAATTCGTTCCTGGAGAGAAAAAAGAGATAAATAAGAAAAATAGCGATGAGAAAAATTATAATACTTTAGAAATGTAATTAGCTTCATAAATGCACTTGATCATGATTCGAGCTCAATAAATTTGAGTCAGAATTGTTTTGATTGATCTATATAATTCACAAACAATGGTATGTTAATGTTTTTAAATATTACAACGCTAAGATAATATGAAATAATACAATTAAATTGATGATTTACTTAATCTATACCTTGATTTATGTTATTAGAGTTATTTCGGCTGCAGTACTCATTTAGATTAATAAATAATAAACTTAAATTGACGATTTACTTAATCAACACCTTGATTTATATTATTTGAATTATTTTGGCTGCAGTACTAATTTGGATTAATAAATAATAAAATAAAATTGAAGATTTACTTAATCAACACCTGGATTTATGTTATTTGAGTTATTTCGGCTGCAGTACTCATTTAGATTAATAAATAATACACTTAAATTTAAGATTATAACACCATTTCGGCCGATATAACTCCCAAACTTCGTCAGGTGCATCTTGCCAATAACAGGAATAGTATTGTCGAACTCGCGAATATGTAGGTAAGTTCTAAATAAAATCTTGTGATTCTTCCTCACTTGTTTGTCATTGACTGGGTATATCTTAGGTAATACGTGATTGTATTTTAATAAAATGAAGGGTGAGGGAACGAAATCAAGTTATTTCCGTGGATAAAATAAAGGGTTCCATTCGATATTTCAAATATATTTCCGAGTTTGACAACAAGCTCCCTGAGTTTTATAGATGCACCTGAAAATAATCAGAGGTCACATGTGCCGGACCGCTGTGAGAATACCATCGAATATAAGAAGAGTATTCCAAATAATGCAACTTATCAAATGCTCATATAAAAAATATATCTAAAATATGAAGAACTATGATACATTTAATTATTTACGTGTACACCTCCTATGTGTGAAAGTAAAACTATTATAAAATTACATATTCTTTATAAATACTTTTTGTTATCGTCAACAATTTATTTAATTGTACGAAATTACATTTGGTAAGTGATACATATCAAATCTCTTCGGAATATTGTCATTAACGACATCATATCTCTTCATTTAATTGTGAAATTTGTTGGAAACCAACAAATAGGAATCAACACGTACTAAACCTTCAACACTGCATTGTACGTTAGCAAGTATTGTAAAACTGACATCTCCGGTAAATTAATTACATTATTGTCATTATTATAATTGTTCTTCTTATTCTTATTCTTATTTTTGTTATTATTTTTCTCCTCTTTCCTCTTTTTCTTTTTTTTCTTCTTATTATACACATTGGAACAACACTGATTTATAAGCTGAGCTGCGGAGAAAAAAGGGAATGGGGAGAGACATATAGAGACGGGGGAGAAAATATAGACCTTGTTGCACACACCTTTTGATTTATTCTATTTTTATGAGACCGGGCTTCTAGAGTAGCCCCACTAGTATTTAGAGTAGTGCTACAAAGCAGTTTTTCCCCTTGGCCTTTTGGCTAAGATCAAAGTGTAGTATCTGTTCCGATGGATACTGCACCCCATAGACTGGTATTGTCTTGGCCTTCGGGGCTTGATTTACGCCGGTCTATGGGTTTGTCCTGTGCAGTTCTAGGAGGTCCACACTCCCAGACTTCGCCTCCCTTCTTTGGGGAGGAGTAAGTTTATTGCTTACTGCCTGAGGCGCCCCTACCGGGGAATGCCGACGGAGCTGCCCATGCAATTTTTAAACGCCACTTTCCCGACCCGACCTTGGGTCACATCTTACACGTGGGAGTAAGATAAAAACTGGCCTTGTGCCTAACTCCTGGAGAGGAGTAAATCAATACAAAGCAGTTTTTTTCGAATTTTAGGTATTTAAATTGTTAATGTTATTTCCCCAATTTCCGTGTTAACAAATTAATTACAGAATAATTGCCTAACAATCAATATAAATAGATGTTTAGAAGTATTATAGTTTTTAGTGATTATATGAAACATTATTTCCTATTATATTTTAAATCGTTACCGGACATGTCATATGTACTAACATTTTGTAAAGGTTTCTTTAGCGAAGTGTGTTGTCGATTTTTTTTAATTACAACTTTCAAAGTAATGGCGATTTAGCTATGCTATGGTATTCAACCACTTTTCAGTTATAAAACCTTTTAATGATGGTGGTGTATCATAACGACGTCACGAGATCGACAAACATACTAATATTTCATGTAGAAATTTCGAGTCTTTATTTGTAGCTGTTTATTTGTTATATTTTATAACCAATTACTTAATGATAAGTATTTAAGATGTATTTTTTTAGTGTACTTCTGAAAATAGAGAATTAAGTGCATCTATCATGCATGTTATATTTATGCGTGTGTGGTAATCGACAAGGATTTAATTAGTGTGGAAAGACAATCGTTTTACTGACCAAAAATTAATCAAAATCAGTTCCGTTGGAATAAAAGGAATTACTTGTAAGCACATTATCTACAATTAGATTCATCAAACCTGCATTTTCCTCCTCCCGGAAAGCTATAATAATTCAGTTTGGCCGCTTTGTCATGGAAACTATTTCTTTACGAAGATTGTATGAAAATAATTAGCAGAAACTCAATTAGGAATAGTGGGCAACTTCGATGATTTCACGCACTGAGATGCGATAAAGAGTATGAATAAGTTTCTGTTAGAATTACCTTATACTGCGAATATCGAACTGCAGCAGTTTAATAGCTACCAAGAAAGACGCATGCCATTTTTTTTTAAACAAATAGATAAAATAGTGAATACTGCATTACGAAAAAAGTCATACTCATTTTAAAAGTTAAGAATTATACTGTAATACCAAAATATTTTGAATAACTAAATTGTAAGTATGATAGACACACTTTATTCATTTACTTAATAAGCGTTTGTGTAAAGTTTAAATATTATATTGAAATATATATATATATATATATTTGTACATAGACATACATTTATATATTAATATGAATATAAATACATAAGTGTGAAGTTGGTGACACATACGATATAAAACAGACATAATAATGGAACTGTATTCATTGATAGTATCATTATAAATTCATCGTATATATATATATATATATATATATATATATATATGTATATGTATATATATGTATATATATGTATAGAAGTACGCATTTTTTTATAAATGTATAACAAACATAACTATTACTAATTTTAACCTAATAGTATACTTCGTTATTGTAAACATCAAGCCCATTATGTATATAATATATATATATATATATATATATATATATATATATATATATATATATATATAATAAGAGCCATACATTAACAAAATAACAAATTGTGATTTTCCTAAAGTTCAATAAGGATTAAGCCATAAACTTTAAGAGATTTTTCTGAAAAAAGAACGCTTATATACTTTTATTTGTTATCTGTTTGATTGCTTTTCCATTCTTTTTTATAGATTCTGTCTACACGACTGTTCATTTCATAACATAGTTTTTTTCCCCACAATGTATCTCTCCCTTTCTTTATCTCTCACAATATATATATATATATATATATATATATATATATATATATATATATATATATATATATATATATATATATATATATAAGAGATAGATAGAGAGCGAGCGAATGAGTAAGATACTTTTTAATAACTTTATTAGGAACATTTATGCATTTTCAAAAAAAATATCCATCAAGATACATGCGCGACTAGCACTTATGCATAAACGTGTTCATCAATTTTTATTAAACTACATTATTGTGTTTCGATTTCAGAAAAAAATACTTAAAGGGCTATACCTAAATAGGTCTAACGAAAATCACACAATTCCATATTACTTTAATTGATGTTCCATACTAAATTTCTAAATAGCAGTCGAATCAGAAACATTTTCAATCTAAAACTTGTGAGTGTATGTTACAATTTGAGAGATCAGCACCAATCTAGTGTATTTGAACATTTTCCAGAGCGATTGCAATATTGAAATATTGTTACGTTCTAGTATGTAGATATATATTTATTATAATATCAGCCAAGCATAGGGGAATACCAACTATGTTCAAGAACAGTAATAGTCGTTAATAAATCTCAATTTTGAGTAAATATAAAAGTTTCATCAATAGTTGTCGCGACAGATATATCCTATTCATTCAATTATCTGATGCATATTGACATCAAATTATGGAGATTACTCTCGTAAAACAATAAGTTATTTTAATAAAATAGTAAGCGATATTGCACTGTGGCAATGTACAATGCAATGCCTTTTTTAGATTTACAGCATAGCTATTGATACATGTGAACTAATAAAATCCTTTATAATTTAGAAGACAATAATCATAACCATTTTAAGAATTTTCAGACGATCTAAAGGTGAAGTCATGCCCACTGAGACTAAATCAGTTAATAAGTTAAAAATGAGGCTAGTCAGCATAGCATAACCTTAGTGATTTCAAAATCATTTGAAGCGTTTGAAAAGCAAATACTTGTTTTTAGAAAATACTATGGGTTTGTATGATAACCATATCTTTGTTGGATATATTAAGCTCTAAATATAATTTTCTGATGCGTAATTAATGCAAAAGTAAGCATTTCGGGGTAAAATATAAAGATAACTTTGTCTTCAAAACCCTATAAAGTATGAACACTGAATTATTTTAGACAATGTATTTGAGGTTAATAGAATAATAGTGACTAACAGAAAACGCACAAACTAAATTAAAACAGGCTTAAAATATATTTTGAATGTGTTTTTGGAAAAATGAAAATTTTATAAGATTTCCAGGTAAATATACATGATTATAGAAACTTTTTGTGAATTCCTGTAACTTCAAATTGCTATATTTGTCAATGGATATCGTTATTGAACCGACTTTTTTTGCAAAATAGTGGAATTTTAATGTAGTTTCGTAATATCTTTTTGTAATTTCTATTTTACTAACTTCGTTTAACACCACATGGCACCGTTTAAGGACCGGGGCACAAGGATGAGAGTAAGAACTAAAGTTCCGAGCGATCGTCGTTTTGACTCTGATTAATACAACATATTGATTAACCGGTAATATAGCTCTTTTTAAACTCTGACGATTATAAGGTTTCTGTCGGGCGTGCCATACTTAAATAGTAATATATGATAGATATATCGATATATTATATCGCAATATTACAAAATATCGATATTACAATGTTTTTCTGCCGATATATACGGCTGCTCCGAATGGTGAAGGTCGATACAGAATTAGAAAAATATTTAATACTTTAAACATCAATGCCTTATTTATTAAGCTCGTGCCTTTTCTTCTGTAATGTTTGTGTATATAATGAGTATATTTAATTTGAATGTTATACATACCAAAATTAAATTACTAAAAATGATGTTCATTGGCATGACCATAACACATGGGCAGGTTAATGGTATATTTTCTGATTTTATATTCCTTGGGAAATATTAAGACATAAATGTTACTTTTATACATTCTGTTGTAGAATTCTAAACCGTCATATGTTCTAAATGGTCATCTTCAAAATATTACGCACTAGATAAAAAGTGGAACAATTGTGTAGTTACATCATCGATTCTTGATTAAAATTAACATCGTTCACTCTGATAAAAGGAAGCCGATGTAAAGTAGATTACGATAAATTAATAAAGAAAACCTTAAAGGAAATAAAAAAAATATACAGGGAAATGAATGGAAATTTAAATAAATAAAATGATATATATATCATGTATACGTGAATGTGAAGAATCTTTTTAAAAAGTAATTAGTCGTTTATTATAGAGTATAGAAGAGAACAATATTACACTAGTTTTATTGAAACTATGATTTCATTGGGGTTTTCATGATATATATATATATATATATATATATCAGGTACTTAATTACTAACTAGTAAATACTATCTGGCACTCGGGAAACAATAATTATAGCCTTCATTGAATGAACACAAATACACAATTAAAATATATATATGTTAGTAATTAATAGTAAAACTACCATTAATATGATTGTAAGTGTATTACATACTCATATGTTTAGCAAATATACTTATATATATATATATATATATATATATATATATATATATATTATGGTACTTTTGATATTCAAATAAGAGGGATTTTATTTTGTATTAGCATAACAATGAACATGAATTCCAACATGAAAACCGGTAGTATAATAAAATGAATAACATTTTAATCGGAACGTTGTTAAAATATTATTAAAGACCGAACAAAACTTGATTTTTTTTACTGTAATATAAAAAGGTGACCTTAGTTTTCTATTCATTTTTTATGGGAAAGTAATTGTTGTTATAACGATTATCACAACGATTATAAGAATCACCATTAATTATTACAATCGCCTTTCTATGTAAATAACTTACTTCGTCTGCTATGACGTTCAATGAGAAGTTTATTTTTTTAAAGAACTTATTAGACAAGTACTCTAATTTGTAGGTGTGTGTAAATGTACCCGTACATTAACTACACCGTAAAATCATTTTACTTGACGTAATGCTTTTTCTTTAAAACGCTTTAAATAATATTACAACTATTACTAATAATAATAACAATAATAATACTTACACTACTACTAATAATATTATAATAATTTCACTAAAAGTGTCTGTTTTGAAGATGTTTTCGTAAGATACAAAAAATGATTTCCTTTTGGAATGCAATTGACAAGTATATACTAACATATTTTCATTGATATATAGTTATATATATATATGTGTGTGTGTGTATGTGTGTGTGTGTGTAAATCGTGTAACGTTTCAGTCAGTGATATAGAAAAAAACATTTACATATTTGTAATCAAGACATTACTGGTGGTATACAGTTCCTATTAATTAATATTTTTAATGTATTAAACATTATTAATTTGATGCCTACCTGAAATGTGACAGAGGTAAACATTATATGATATATTTTATTAATTATACTACAAGAATGAATAATTGGGTGTGTTTTATTAAAATATTAATAAGGATTCTAGGCATACAGTTTTGTAGCATGAACATGTTCATGTCTTGAACAGCAGATATTAGTGGTCACAAACTATTTGCTTCGATCAAAATACACGCTCCATTAATTAGATTTGTTATGTAACTAAAGAAACAGTAATTAATGTCGTGCAACGATGACCGGTATCCCCTAAAACTTACGCTAATTTTATGCATACTGTATAAATCAAAGCGGGTGTTTTGATGACTGAAATGCAATTTTGAGTATATTCAATGTATTATTAAGTATTATGTATAGTTATTGGTCCCCCAATTTATAAATCGGGGGACTTATGTTTTGAGGCATGTCCGTCCGGATTTTTCTCCGTAACCATCAATTGAATTTCTCTGAAATTTTGAATGAAGTTGTAACTTTGGTCACGTTAGAAACTGACATTCTCCGATCTTTGAAAAAAAATCGTGTTAGCCCCCCAGGGGGAAAAATGCCCCGAAATGGCAAAAGATGACATTTTTTGCCCCATAACTTTTAATTCATCCATTCAATTTTTCTGTAACTTGGCCAAAATGTAGAGGCAATTGTTCTGGATATAAAATGAGCATCCCTGACTTAAGAAAAATTCTGGTTCGCGCCCCTATGGGGTCAACAAGGGGGGGGGTGTCAACTATTAGTTATTATGTATGGTAATTATATTGAATTTCCCCCAGAAGCTGATTTAATGTATTATTAGTTATTGGTCCTCCGATTTATAAAATCGGGGGATCTATGTTTTGAGGCATGCCCGTCCGTCCGGATTTTTCTCCGCAACCATCTATTGAATTTCTCTGAAATTTTGCATGAAGTTGTAACTTTGATCGGGTTAGAAAGTGACATTCTCCAATTTTTGAAAAAAGGGGGTCAAAGGGGGTTCAAAATGCCCCAAATTGCCAAATTTATTGCATTTTACACACGCCACCTCGAGTCACATACAGAGGGGGACCATGCATGCATGTTATGAATGGTTATTATATTTAATTTCATCCAGCAGCTGATTTAATGTATTATTGATATCATGAATGGTTATTACATTAAATGTTTTCCAGCAGCTTATATAATGTATTATTAGTTTTTATGAATGGTTATTATATTGAATTTCATGCGGCAGCTTATTTAATGTATGCAGCACTAACTGAATAGAAATGCTGGATTTTCATAATTTTTATATCATCTTGAGACAAGCAAATATTTATAAAATCTTCCTAAAATGGGAGCGCTGAAACGATTGTAAAGTTAGACATGACCTCTAATGACAGAATTTGCTTGAATTAGAATATGTTCTGCTTTAATGGCGTTGGCCATATTGCAAATAAGTTGCGTCTCATGTGCTTTCACGTTTAGCATTCTAAA
>OY744515.1:241270371-241272871 GCA_963556195.1 Sepiola atlantica | reverse complement strand
AACACGGCTATACATACATATATATATATATATATATATATATATATACGTAGATTCATTGTTAATACATTTATCTACCCCCACACGTCGAATACTGTTGAGAACAATCACGCTTCTCGCTGCATCCCCGGGTAAGTGCATCATAATTCCAATTAATGTATGTGCTGGTAGCCGTGTGGCCCTAGGCGTTAGTCTCGCAATTCTAGCTTGAATCTATACACTTTGTTCGATACCATGCTCCTACCTGCAACAACAACTTCTGCACTGCTGAGTGTTAGTAGTCCTAAACGATATTGTACGAAGGTACAAACATTTAAATATTTAATTAAAATAATATTTATAGTTAAAATCTCCTTTAAAAGATGTACTAGTTTTGGAAGTAAATAACCGTGAAATTGGAAATTATGTTTGTTGTCATTTGCGATGAAGCGAGTTCCGCACGAGCGGTGAACAGCAATACCGCTTTCCCCGTGCCTTCCCCGGCAAGTGTATCTTAATTTAAATTACTGCCAGTGCTGATTGTCCGTAGACGTGTGTCCTTATCGTAGCATTAATCTACCAACTGCGTTCGATCCCATGCGACTGCTTACAACCATCCCTGCACTATGAGGTTTAACAGACACCAGAATGTAAACATTAACAACATCGAGTAAAATTAAAACATACACACGCACACACACATATATATATATATATATATATATATATATATATATATATATATATATATATATATATATACACATGCATATATATATATATATACACATACATACACACATATATATATATCTATATGTGTGTGTGTGTTTACACATCTACATACTTAATATATAATTATGTATATATATACACACATTTAATATCCTATACTTATACATATAATTATATATTTATATATACACATATTAAATATAATATACTTATATATACATATTAAACAATCTATAATTATATATACATATTTAATATTTTATAATTTTATATACATATTTAATATTATATAATTATATATAGACAGGGGCGCACGTAGCAAGACTCGATATTTTACCATGCAATCGACGGGGAGATAAGAACTTTTCTGTTTTCTTTTTCTCTAATTTTTCTCGGCACTCACATATAACTTCTCTAAATTCTATTTGGAGTATTTGAATGTACTTGAATCTTATACTTAAATGTGTTTTATTCTTGATTATATATATATATATATATATATATATATATATATATATATATGTTGCATTATCTGTCTATTGATTTACACACCCAAGTAATTCCTGAACTCACACGATGGCTGCATAATTATTCCATTATTTTACTTTTTTTAATGTGTCAATACTAATAGACGAGGCAAGTGCTTGATACTGTAGCTATTTTCAAAACAATATATTCCGACCATCTTGATACTAAGCCAACGATAGGTAAATAATTATAAATAGACGTTCAAATTTCATCCTTCCAATATGTGGCTCTCCGCCTGTTACGGTCCTTCGGAGGCTACGCACACTAAGCAAAACCCGATATATTTTGCATGCCAGCGACACTGTCTCTCTTATTTTTCATTACTTGTGAAAGGGTAACTTATCTTTAATTTTCTGTTCTCTCTGGAGTATACAGTAAATGTATTATCTACATATATACATATTAATATATATATATGAATTTTTTTTACCCGACTAGTACACGGCCGCATTCTATTCTCTCTCGGAGTGTTGGCCCCGTAGACCTCGTCAGGTCATCCATCTAAGAGAAGGAAACTTCTGATGAAAAACCCTTGCTACTAACTACTTACGTCTTAGACGCAAACCGTTAGGGAGGAGTTCCTCCGCAGTGTTGATCGACAATCTTCTAGAGCTGGAATCTCGAAAAAACGTATCCGGTTTGCAAACCTTTATTGCTTAAGAAGTAGATCGGCTCTGCCTATCCCCCAGCCTTCGCCCTGATTCTCTGTCTATTAGCCAGGCGTAGAGGTACACTGTGACGCCTCTAAAGACACCTAGTGATTGGTCTTGTTTCCTGACTAGGGCAATAAACCCCTTTTCTCTTTCTCTCTATCTGGATTACTTAGGGAAATTGTATTCGTCACTGTTTTACATGACTAGTCTTGGCCGCTCTTCTTCCGCATGGAAACGGCCCCTACAGTTACCCCCAGTGATAACTAAATAATATTCGCGTTCGCCGTTGAGGCTCGCATTCACAAATATCCTGGGACTTAGAACCAACATTAACGATGTAATAACTTTTCTCCTGGCAAACTCCCCGGATATACTAGCACTGAGTGAAACAAATTCAATCTTTAATATCCTCTCACCACTTTAATATGACTGATTACTTTCCACTCTACCGTAGGAACTCTGACAAAAAATATGCATGGGCTAGAAGTTTATGTTCGGAACACTCTCCTCTTGACTAGAGAACATAGGTTAGAATCAGATCATGAAGTCTACATGTGCTTTAGATTGACCTTATATCACAGCGTTAGTTAGTTATATTATACCGT
>OY744515.1:241220371-241262871 GCA_963556195.1 Sepiola atlantica | reverse complement strand
AATGACTTTCTGTCCATGTTTAAAATTGACTTTCTGTCCATGTTTTAACAAATGCATTCGGTGGGTGGAGGAACTGATTTCTTTATTGGTTGTGTTCGGTGGGGTGTTTTCGCTTAAATTGTATTGTTTTGAATATTTTTTTAAATTTTATTTAAATGTATCGTAGAGAGATAGAGAGATAGAGAGAGAGGGATAGAGAGAGCCTCATTGAATTACTTTTCCTTGTGTTCGGGTTGACGGAGGTCATTTTTTTGTTTTGTTTTGTTTTGCCTTCCTTATATTAAAATATTAGTATATAAAAAACAGTAACTAATTGTGTACAGTAGAGGGCAGCCAATTAAATGGAGTTAGAATGGGAGAATTCACCTTTTGGCGGTGCGGTGAGACTTTTGGCGGGGTCCGATGTGGGGGCCTGTACAGGGCTGTTCTCTCCAATTGCCCGCTTATGGTATAAACGGGTTGGGATTAAGTTATGTTTGCTACGCGTGACCCGTTGAGGTAGCCTGTGAGCATGCGATTATACGAGCAAAGAGTCGTTTCGGTGTCACACGCGTGAAAAAGAAGCGATTTTGTATCCATGAAAAGATTGGCATGATACTTGGGGGGGGGGGCCTCGGAGTTTACCGCATCGGTAGGGATCATTGTTGTTTCGTGGGTCGGTGGGGCCCACAATAGCACTGCGGCGGTGTGGCGCGTATGGATGATTGGTAAATTAGGTTCGCTTGAGTGAATTTGGTTTGGTCCGAAACGGATTAATATGGCGCCAGAGCGATGGACAGAATTAGTTGAGAACAGTGGGGTTGATCAATTTTGAATGAGTTGGGCCTTTTAGATGTAGGATATTCAAAGGCGAGTCCCCGGCCCTTAAGTTATTGTGAGCCTCTTTGGAAGGGATAAATGCAGCGAGCCGACTTAGAGGAAATTGGATGGATAATCTGTGGTAGGGAGTTAAGGGGTCGCCCTGCCCGTGTTAAAAAGCGGTCGCGGTCGAATGGCACGATAAGACATATCTTACAGAGAAATTAGATGGCTGACCAGAAAGGGAATATGAGAATTTTAAAATGGGGGTTTTCTGTTTTGCCCTGTGTTCTGTTAGAATTTAATGGATGGGTGTGGTTAATTGTGTGACTAGGTATCGTGTGCAGATGCCCGTGGGGTCAACTTGTAAAGCAACCTTGCGACAGGGGAACATCCAGCATGTCCTCTTATCGATTGTGACAGAGATGACCATAGAGCCGATATCGATCGTAAGGGGAATTTCCCAGGAAAGGTCATGAGGCCGATTTATGGCAGCCGGGTCAAGAAGGTGGAACTGAGTTGTCTAGCAGTGCTAACTCCTGGTTCTGACCAGACTCTGCGGAGGGGTGTGTAAAAATCAAAATCTTAGGATTGTATTTTTGTAGAAGGAGGTGGGGAATATTGGATAATGGTCTCATGGGAATGGACGTACTGTTGTAAATCGTTGGTTTGACTTGCGCGAATTAGAGCGGGCGGACCTGTGCAGTAGAGTTCAGAATGGAGTCTGTTCTCACAGTCGGAAATCACAGACGTGACATGGTCACCACGTGACGAGACCTCAGATCAATGGACAATGTGCACCTGCGAGAGGCTCTGTTACGTCACGGGCCTGTGACGTCACTCGTTCTTCGTGAGAAGCGCGTTTTAGCAGTCTGGATTTTGGAGGCGAACCTATCAGATGTGATTTAGGATGTAATTTGCAATTTGATAAAGGGAAATATTTCCCTAAGAAAATACAGGCGAAAGATCTCTTCCCCCTTCCACGAATTGTTAAGACTTAATTAATAAGTAATTACGAAAGCAGTAATGTGCTCTTTCTCTCTCTCGACGTTAGTGTATATCTCCAAGCCGATAGATGACTAACGCATGTAATGAAAAGAATAAAAATTAAAAGGATTGTTTGTTTTCGGAGTCCGTCATGAAGTTTTTGTTGTTGCGGCGATGTTCAGGGCAGTTCTGGGATTAGTATACGAAAAGAGAAAAGCCGCCGCCCTAAGTAGTGGGTATGCAACATTCACCCCGTTGAAATTGCATGCAGACCTCGCTGTACATACATAAATATGCGTAAGATTGATATAACGGTAAACCAATGTATGGCTTCTTGTTCAGGTTTTTCTCATACTCTTACTTGTTGGAGAAAAATAGTATTTAAATGTTAGACGATAAACGCCTGGGAAATACCAAATACGTCCAGATTTCTAGTATTTTTTGCTTAGTTGCAAGCAAATATCTCCTACAAATAGTATAGCAACGGAACACAGACATATTAGATGTAACAGCACGCATAAAATATGAACTGTATTATAGAAATGTATATGTGGGAACTGTTTGTAAAATTTAGTGGAACCACGTGACACATACTTTACCAACATATACGTCAAATTTCACCTTAACTTTAAATTCATTAGATGTACGTTTTAGAAAACCAACACAATAGATGCATGTAAATCAACAACATGCGTGATGGTTAATTTACTTCATGTTTTATCTGTTTCTTAAATTGTTATCACTATAAATCCAAACGATAATTTTCATATATTCATTTGAAAATATAAAATGTTCTTTAAAAAAACCTGCTATGTTTCCTATGTTCTTAGAAGTGAGAATGATCTCACTCATATGTTTTGCTTCTAAAACACGCTTCTTGTGTGTAGAAGAAATATCGAAAGGGAACTGTGGTTTTTAATTACTGTTGAATTATGTTGTGAATTGTGAGGCAAATACGTCCAAACATGACATACCCACAATCGCTTCATGTTATATACATAGCTGGTAAAAACACGAAAGAGAGACGCAGAAAGGTGGATAGTGTCTTCTCAGAAAACTTACTAATTACAAAAAAGAATATTCTAAAGCAAATACAAGAAGCAACAAAATAAACATATAAGATAGTAAAGAAAATGTATTTTTCGACAGGACACAACATATGTCCGAATAACATGAACTAAAACAAATTAAAAAAACTATAATATACGTGAGACCTACTAAGTAAGGATAGGAGAAGAGATGATGAAAAACATAAAATAGAGGCAGGAAATACGAAAAACAATAGGAAAAATGATGTGGAACAAGAACGCAAGATAAAAGAAAAAATAGCATTAAAAAAGAATTCAACAATAAAAAAAGGCTTATAAATGTACGAAGAGAAAAACAGCACAAAATAAAGACATGGATATAAGAAAGAAACACTGCGCATGCATATATATTAGTAATTGAGAAAAGGATGGTGGAATTAAAGAAAGACAGACAACCAGAAGAATTTCTAATGAAAAAAAGAAACGCCATGACAGAAAACAAAATCGACATTAGACAATATCTATAAGAACATCGTGAAAGAAATAAATAGAATAGGAGATCTCTCATACACACGAGACTTACTACTCAGTAAGGAAATCAGATGAGAACAAACATAAAAGACAGAATTCATCGCTAGAAAAAAATAGAGTCCTAACATGACAGAAAGAAGGATAAAAAGTGGATTACATTCTATGCACGGAAGACGCACACACATAATAACATAAGATTTCAACAAAATCGACTTCATATAAATTATATTTAACCGATTCCCCTAGAGCAAAGTTAAACCTTGTTTTACTTTATCATCGAAAACTCCAATGCACTAAAAACGTATAGTAGATAGTTATAAAATAGCCTGAAACCGACCAATCAGCATGTGTGCTTCAGGCCATGCTAATAAACCACTTATAATGCCTGGGATGATGAATTCCTTAAACGGAATACATAACACTCCAACCTAATATAAGCCAGAGTGCTTGTAAGTACTATTATCCATTAAGAATACAGAACAAATATACTACATCTTTACTAATATATGCTTGGTGATGCACAAATAATATCAACCAGAAACATATACCAATATGATATTAGCCAGAACTTTAAAGTATGACTTCAGTTAAAAGAAAAAAAATCACGTAATATACTACCCATAAAATCAAAGAAAACATATGTTATGTATTCAGCTGTACCCAAACTATTACCCAGAGAAATGTGAATGAATCATAAAAAATTGCAAAACGCGAACGGATGTTCGTCGCGTGTATAGTACAACATGTCTTTTTATTCACCATATTGCCCTATATCAATAGTGCCTTACTTTGCACCGTAATACATGTTCATTATTTGAACTAGTGAATTGTAATCTACACGCGAATTACATAACATTGTACATATTTTGGAAATTATAGTATATCTGTGTCAGCGATATTAAACAAGTCTCTAAATTAGTATGTTTCTCGTGCTATGTTTTTTTATATTTCCATTAAATTATGAAGCACATTATGTGTTAATTGTCTTAGTGTTATTTGCTTTTCTAGCAACCCAACACATTTTGAGAAAAACAAAAAAACACACACAATGAGAGGAGAATGTCTGATATTTCAGAAGATTGTCGCTCTGCCCTTCAGAAATGGTATATATATATATATATATATATATATATATATATATATATATATATATATATATATATATAAATATATATTAAATTCCCGAAACAGTTTTTTTCATGGTAAACAACTGATGATCCCTTAAAATAGTGTTAGAAACAAACTAATATAATAACTGTAAAAAATAAATTTATTTACAGGAGTGATTTTCCACTGAAAGACTTGGGACTATAAGTTTTTATTTCTTGTTTTTTTTTTAAATATAGTTTTAATGGTTGAGAAACTTCCGAGACTATATATATATATATATATAATATATATATATAATATAATATATATATATATATATGATAAATATATAAGATAGAGAGAGATAGAGAGAGATTGCTAATATAGTCTTACAGCGTGATATTTATGAAGTTGGGATCTGATTATTCTTTTTATTTGGATCTAAATGAAAATGGTGGGTAACATGTAAAGTTTTTGGACGATGTCAGGGAAATGAATCTGATGTGGGTACATAAGTGTATATTATCGATATGTCGAATATAGTTAAAGTTTAAGGGTAAACTGGATTTGAAGGGGTCGTTGTGTATAAATTCCAGGAACAGACAGGAAACTATTCCGTCGACAATGACAAATCAAATTGTCTTTGTATAATATGTCCTAAAACTTGAATTGCATTGGTGTGTAATTAAATGATATAATATTATGATTTTGATGGTAAAGGGAAGCTTGATTTGTAACCTAATGATGTTAATATGAAGCAACTTAAGTTGTTTGCCTCTTTACCCTAGCATAACTATAGCCTAAATGTTCGGCTTTTTATACTAACGTTCCTATCCCAAAGTAATCGGATTTTTGATAAAGAAGGAATATTCTTAGAATTATCGGAAGCAAACACATTTGTTCATGTACATGATTCTGTGAATATGTTATTCTAATAAAGAAGAATAATTTTAATATTTCAAGTGTAGGTTAAGATATTTTTTGATTTTGTTGGAAAATGTAAATTCTCTGATAAAAAAATAAAACTTGGAATATTGAAATATAATATAGAAATATCGTAGCTACACAAATGTGGGTCTTATAAGAAAGGATTTCTGGTGTATATAGGTAGCATTTCTGATGGATCTGAAAGTGTAAACGCCTCTGCCATCATCTATTAAAATACATGGAACCATAAATATGCAGTAATTATTGACGAGGATAAAAGCAAGTAACATAAAATAGATTACAGGCAGAACATATTTTCAAATCTATATTTAGATTTCTAACTTAAATTTGTATTTAACATTAATAGGTGTTCGTTGTCTATCCCGAATAATCATTTTTTTTCGGAGAGTCGTTTGACTCTGAAGAAAAATACAATATAATTGTACGACCCGTAACCATGTAATTTCTTAAATTTATCGATTTTTGTATTATTTCTATTGGGTATGTTGTGGCCTTTACGGTATGCTGTAGATACATTTAAATGTCTTACAAAGTCGTGTTAATGTTCAAAACAATGATGCAAATAAAATAAATATTATTATTAGATATATTCTGTGTATCAACCCGTGTACCTTAAACTTAAATTGATTGTTTTTAGATTTCAGGCTTGCAGCTAAGTATAAAGCGATATGTTTAAATATTCGCATTCTTAGTAAACCTCTACAACATACTCTATTTCTCTCTCTCAGCCTATATATATATATATATATATATATATATATATATATATATATATATATATATATAGCTATAGTGGCTATATGCAGGGAGAGATCGATAGATAAGTACGATATATAAAACGGAGGAGATAAACGCATATCGGGAGATGCGGGAATCTGAATAGTTGCCAAGAAAGGATAAAAAAGTTTGTTGATTGTTGTTGAGATAAATCTGGTACAGGGTTGGCATCGATTTCTGTCGAAGAGACACATCTAAAATCAACGTAAATTAAACAAAATGTGTCTGCACACTAGTGAGAGAGATGGACACCATTTCTCAGACAAGTAGTTAAATGAGCGACTTAATTCTCGCAATATTGGGCCAGAAAGAACGTTTGGCACAGTATAAGTATTTCTTGTGGTTTGCAAAAACCTAACACAAAAACAGTGAAATAGCTATTCAGGAGCAAGTTCAAACTGGAAATGCAAGTAAACTATACTAAATGGCAGCGGACTTGTAAAGTGGCGCCGGGTTTCTGATTCTATCGATGTAAGGTCTGCTTTAAATGCATTTAGCTTTTTTGTTACGGTCAAAAAAGAGATTTCGAAAAAAATCAATCATTTAGACCTTACTATTCTCTATAGCGAATAGTCTCGTATAAGGAAATTTAGCCTTAAGAGGTTCACGGATGTTATCGAGTGCTAAGTTACTGTTGAAAACATGTTAACCAAACACGATAATTGCATGTAATGTATAAGGCTTATACTCAAATACACATAGTAATCTCTATAATTATGAAAATGATTAGTTCAGCTGAGTTAATCTCAAACTTTAAACATTAATCATTCACAGGAAATACTTTTCGTGCATTTTTTAATTAACAAAGAAAACATATAAAGTCTCCTAAATGATATAAAAGTCGAATAAATTTCAATGTATGTGGTTTATTTATTCAAAACGCAACTGTTTCAATTACTGCAGGATTGTAAAAACGAGAAGCCATAAATTACATTCAAGGGTGATTCAAAGATTGTGAATAAATATTGGAATAAATAACAATGTCGGTTTTAGAAAACTTTTATTTTGAAATAATGTAGATTATTGCTTAATTTACTTCGAAGACATCGAGTAATACATTTTCAGGTAACCGTTTTTGTAGCTAAAAGTTGCAATCACTGATTCTTTGTAGAAGCGGTCATTTGGTGTCGTTCAAAGCGGGAAATTGGAACACTACGTTTATTATAACTTACTCTATTCATATACCTATCATATTTTGAAATATTATAATTCCTCAAAAGTTCTTCAAACAATATCAAGATTAACTTACTCGTTAAACATCAATCCTATGTTTTTTTCTTAACAATTCTATCTTCAGAATGACGGTTGGTTACCATTTCTGTCGATCCTACTATGATGCATTCTAATATATGGGCTCAAGAAAGTTCATAAAAATGGAAACACCAGTAGACGAAATACTAAGACAGGATATATACATTAGCCGTAGTCTTGATAAAAAACAACGCCATGAGTAGGAAGCAAAAATAGTCATCAGAAAGATAGTCTCACTAGCCTGTAGTTCTTTTAATAGAAAGCTGTATTACAATATCAAACTATCGAATTTATGGAGACCACGAGACAAACTAGTCACACAACCTAGAACAAAAGAAGCATGGAATATATCACGCACTCCCAAAGAACACATGTCATAATAGTACTTAGAGAAAGGGCTGTGACTTGCCACATCAAATCTGTGAGAGAGAAAGTTCAGAAAAAAAGAAACAGTTAGCCCAATAAAATTACAGATACGTTTCTGCATCTCACCAAGGACGCTCAAATTAGACAGAGATTAACCAGCCCAAATATGACAACAATACATCATGTTAAAATGATATTGAGACGTAATAGTTTTACAAACATTTTAGACCATTGAAAGAATAATTCATTAGGATTTGGTAACAAAAGGAATTGAACAGTGGCTTTGTAAACTTCTGACCAACATTCGCACTGTTGGAAATAGTGAAATATGAAGAAAGTGTATTTGCATCAATTGTTACGTAAGTAAAAATAATCAATAAGGTACATATACAGACAGACCAAAAGAGAGAAATGTCAGACGTGTGAAATTAAGAAATATAGAGGTAGAAAAATATTCGTTACACACACGAATGTTAATATACACATAGGAACATAATTAACAGAGAATCAGGTTATCGTTCTATTCACATGAATAAACAGAAGAACAAGTATGAAACAAAAAGCAATAATTATTTCACAAGTTCTTTTTTACCTTGCCTGAACTACCCCGAAAAGGATCTTAGATCAAGAGTTATATATACTACCCGGCATGTTTTGCCCTACTAAATAGTTAACGGGCAAATTTCCAACCTTATTATTGTTGCAGAATTGTAAAGTTGTACGCCTGCAGAACTACAAAATATGCGATTTAGTGAATACTTTTCTTTACAACTCGTTGATTTTTCAGAGATATATAGATAAGTGTATACATTTATTTGCTACTAGTGGTTATACTATAATTCACATCTTTAAAACAGTATTAGTAAAAGTGAAACATCTGCAGTATTCGAACATAGAACACCGGGCTCACAGTTCGCGTAGAAACACTGAACCAACGCCACTTCCTTAATTGTGCTTTCAGAAATACTTTTTAACAGATTTTGATCTGTTAAATCAATTTCCATGGTGCTTGAAAGTAAGCTGAGAAAGCGCATTTATATCATGAGTTAACTCATTTTAGATCCATCCGAAAACAGAAAGTGTTTTATAATAAGTTAATAAAACAATTGTTATGAATATATTAAGTTGACACGTATTCGTTCCTCGTCGATTCTCTTTGTACGTGGTCTTCAATTTTCGACTTATCTGTTCATTTGTTTATATTCATTTCTTGGAAGACATTGTATTATGTTCTATTATATATTTACTGAAGTAGTTTTCGTTCACCTGTTTTTTATGTTTTATATGCAGTATTACTTTTCGTAGTTCAGTTTTCCCCACGGCCATCTTATTTAAACTTACCTTTGTATACATCATACTGCAGAAATATGCGACAAGAACGGAAACTAGAAATGAAGAGCTCCCTAGGAGAGAAATCACTCATCGGGTACACCAATAGAAGACTACTGACCCGTAATTTCTTATAATGGATATGTCGGCTGGTTTCGGCACTCCCGGAGTTTTTCTTTACATACCTCCTGTTTTACATGGTGCCGTGTTATTTATGATGTTAATTTTCTATATGATTGTTTATTTATCAGGCTTAGGGGTAATTCTCCAAAAAGTATGGTAATTTCTGTGTGTCTAATCTCCTTCAGCTTTAATGTATTCAATAGTTCTGCCCAATTATGATTCTCCATATGACCAGCATAGACGAGCACCTATAACAATAATAATAGGTGCATTTAATTGTTGATGACTTTTATTAAATGTCGTTCTTACGATTTGCAATTCTTATTGGTGTATTGCAATGTCAAAGAACAGGATATGAATTGTATTTTGAACTACTGAATTTGAATTCTATTTCTAACATTTTTAAATGTTCAGTGTGTAATAATGTGCACAGCGCCAGGTGAACTTTTATCAAAGTCAGTTCTTCCTATTTTCTGTATAATAATTATTAGATAAACCTGTTACTTTGCGTTACTTTAATCTCCAGTCTGACCCAGAGTACTAATACTGTCAGTGATTTATTAATGGATTAAATATAATCTATAGTCTGCAGACTATTCACAAAATGGGTGCCTAATATAATCCATACATATTTGAATATATTAGGATTTATTATTTTTTTAAAAGATGACATAATTTCGTATTACCTAATTATTTCTGGTTCGAGATAAAATCTAGCATCTGAAAAAAATGAATATGGATGAATTTGATTTGCATACGTGATTACTCCTATTCATTGCCTGTCGAACCTCCGTGTAGCGAAATAAAAATGCGTTTGTAGAATTTCAAATGAACAATGATATTTTTAGTGACTCATCTGTCTAGAATCAAACTAGATTACAAGGCTGTCCGAAAGTATTGCTGCTGTTGTGTTATATGGCATGTCAGAAATCGTATTATTTCATGCCATCATCAAAGATGCTTTTAGTGTGGATCGATTCATAGACTTATTTGAATTAAAAAAAAAAGGTTTGTTTAATTCAACATCTGGTATCTACAAATTGTAACCCATTAAGAAAACACAAGTATCAATGTCGGTTTACTTCGGGAATCATCAGAGAATCGGTGCCATTTTTTTTTTACTTCCTTCCCTCGATAAGAACATGTAGCACAAAGCAGGAAAATTTGGAAAAATCCAGCGCACGATTACCTGGGCAGCCGTGTCGGCACTCCCCGGTAGCGACGCCTCGGGCGATTGACAATAAATCAACATGTTTCCAAATATATAAGGCAATCCATGGGAGGGTGGACATTCCAGGAGTAGCCAAGATATAATACTTCTATCCGACAGAGAGGCACCGAAATAATCAGTCTCTGTCGCACTGATTGTCGAAGACGTCTATCTGATTAGTATTTAGGTAGTACAATCATAAATCAACTTACGCAGACTGAATCATCTCGGAATAAACGTTATAATAGTTAGATTTATTGTTACCCAGACTAAAATGTAACAACTAAAGGACCAAGTATTACAGCAATACAAAACACATTTCCTGAATTCGTTCTATTAATGTTTACAGGAAAACAAAAAATGAACATTAAAAGTAATGGATAAACAAGTAATACACCAAGAAAAAATAACATGTAATGCATTCTAATTATACATTTCAGAGTAATTCATAAAGAACGTCCATATGAGCTTCGCTATTTTCGTAGTTAATAAATAATGCTTTACCATGAGATCTGTGATAATATGTCTCGGCAGTTTATACGATGGTTCATAACTTCTTTTATTGGGTATTCGGACATGTGTCCTTCTCTTAGATGTTATTTTCACAACGTATCGGCCGATGTTACCTCCGACCTTCTTTTGCTGCATTTTTCCGAACTCAGGAATGTGTATTGTATTTCGGACTAAACTTTTATTGATTTCCAGGGGATAGGTTGTTTTCGTTTTTGTCAGCTATGATCGCGTAGACGTAATACGTCATGTGTAATTGTATATTTCATATCACATCTACCGAAAATGAACCTTGAGCTACCAGAAAACTGTTCTCTTATAACTGATTATTACTTAGACTGACTTCGAACCCTTGTAAAATTAACATCTAAGATGAGACCAGTTTTCCGAATGATAAGATAACACAGATCCCCGTGATGTTTTATGAATCTGAGCAGTTCTTCTATAATTTGGACGAATCTCTACATTGTATTTAAACTATAATTACTATATTATTGTTTTTGTTCAATTATACATGTTTGATAATTTGTTAATTAAATTACGAATAAAAACTAGTTCTTTAGAACCAGTTGACGACCCGTCACTATTTTTGTTTATAGAACATATTTCAAGACAAAGCAACCGGATGTGTTACTAGTCTTTAATTACTCGTATGTTTTCTTCTTCGTCGTGGACGAGTGTCGTCTCGATGTTGAGTTTTTTCTTTGCTTCAGTACTGTCATGAACATCGCCGTCCGTTGTGTCTACAACAACCTTCATAACACGATTCAGGAGGCGAACAGTCTTTTCAATTTTGATTAGTTTTATTCAGGCGTTAGTTTACTGTCGCTCTTGGAGATGTTTTACTAACGTTGAGGGACAGATCAATTTACTATTTTATCGTAGTTAATTCCTAGCTTATGTCCTTAGCCGGAGGGGAAGAAAAAGCTTCATCACGCCTGTATTCTTTTAGGGAAATAAATTCCCCTAATCATTTGCAGACTACATGGAGAAAATACGTCTGTGCAGCTTGCTTTCAAAATCAAGACTGACACAACTCAGTTTGCCCATACAATAACCCGTGACGAGACAAAACCCCAATGCGCAGGTTCATTTTCACCCTTGACTGGAGGTCTCGTCAACGTGGTGTCCTTGTCAACACTTGTCAGCTCCGACTGTGAGAACAACCCTATTTTGCACTCGGTTATACAGGTTCACCGGCACTAAATCGCGTAAATCAAACCAAACGCCCCCACACACATAAGTCCACTCAACATGCGTCTGGCCTCATAGGGTCACTTTCCAACAGATGTAAGGAGCCCAAAAATTACTACTTCGAGGAACAAAACTACCAAGCGATAACTATTAGGTTGATAGATTCGGCCCGAGAGCACCGAATCTCTTCCCTACTTGTCAGAAACATTGCTAATAGAATGTAAAGACTACTGGGCAAAATAAATAATGCGAGTGGCACGAGGCTGTCGGAAGTAAACCTAAGGTCAACCATCTAATCTCCTTTGTATATCTTAGTAAAGAGCGACTATTAAAACTTCTATAATACGATTTTATTTAATCCGCGATGATTTATTGAAAAAATATGAACATTTTTACGTTTTTAATTATTTCTCTTTATAATATCTCCTTCTGGTTATATATATATATATATATATATATATAGATATATATATATATATATATATATATATATATATATATATATATATATATATATATATCAGCCTTTGTAACTTCAGATAAATACCTCGAGTATGATATCAAACACATACCATTACGCAAATTTCCATGAAAGTGAAGCTAATACGGACACTTAGTTTATTCTTTTATATTTCGTTTTGTTTGATGCAGAGTAATTAATTATCTCATTTCGTCTTTAAGCTTCGAAGACTTGTTAGTAAAATAATAGTAGGGCGATAAATACATAAAATGTACACTAACAAAATGGTTATGTATTTAAAGGTATATTATTTTTCCAATATACCTAAATTCATAAATATTCAGGCCTTCCTCTCTTAATTTTAATGAAAGAAATATAAGAAATATACAGTTACCTTATATAACCGCGTACAACGAAACCTTCAATGACTAAGATGTTGAAAATGTAAATAACACACACATAAATATATATATATATATATATATATATATATATATATATATATATATATATACATACATTTAAAAAGAATACGCGGAAATCTCTCTAAGGCCCTTTCGACTATCATCTCGTCAGGAGAAAATCGATAGTTTAATCGCTTTAACGTTAATTTTGGCACACTCAATTTCCCCATTTTGCTCTTTCTTTCGACGTTATTATTAATTAAAACTATCGATTTTCTCCTGACGAGATGATAGTCGAAAGGGCCTTAGAAAGATTTCCGCGTATTCTGTTTAAATGTATGTATAAATGTTGTACCTCGAAACATTTATTTTTTTATATATATATATATATATATATATATATATATATATATATATATATATATATATATATAGTTGGATTCCAATTACCAGAGGGAAAAATCAACACAACACCGTCATTTTCATTTATTCTAAAAAAAAATTTTATTGTCATATTTCGGTCTTCTTCGTTTCGCAATCAAAAATAAATTTGTTTCCAAATTTTATATATTTTATATATCTTTCGCACGTTACACAGCTAAGTCAAAATAACTATATTGAATGTACGTAACATTGATGAAAGGAACATATATTATTTCCGAGACAATAGAAAGGAATATAGGAACAGTTTAAGAAGCATTGAGAGAAAATCACTGTTTGCTGAAATACACGAAAAATAGTCAAATATATAGAGAGATATATAAATATATACACGTATATTTATATATATATATATTAGCTTTATATGTATATATATATATATATTAGCTTTATATGTATATATATATATATATTAGCTTTATATATATATATATTAGCTTTATATGTATATATATATATATATATTAGCTTTATATATATATATATTAGATGTATATGTATATATATATATTAGATGTATATGTATATATATATATTAGATTTATATGTACATATATTAGATTTATATGTATATATGTTAGATTTATATGTATATATATCAGATTTATATGTATATATATCAGATTTATATGTATATATATCAGATTTATATGTATATATATATATTAGATTTATATGTTTATATATACATATATATATATTAGATTCATATGTATATATATATATTAGATTTATATGTATATATATATATATATATATTAGATTTATATGTATATATGTTAGATTTATATGTATATATATATATATATATATGTTCATATAAGTTTAAATATATGTGAATAAATATCAATAAGATTAGTTTTAGCCTAGCTTACCAAATTTAGAACCCGCATGATACACATCAAATAAGATGAAATGTCTTGTTGTAGATAACATAATAATGATGGGACGTTATACGAGTTCGGATGATACGCGCATATACACAATACGTTTCTTTTGAAAGTTAGTATTGTCCCTCAGTCTATTCATCGAATGTTAATATACGGTGATAAGCCCGTGTGTAGATTAGTAATCTCTTGAATATAGTATCTATATCTTATCTAGTTCATAAGCTTAGTAAATAATCGAACTTTGCATATATTCCCGCATTCCCTTAGAAAACCAGGCAATGCGTAGCGTGATAGAGGTTCACGTGACTAAACATATACGACAATTATGAGGACAGAAATCTTATAACAACTGCATATCATTTGTACACGATTACGTGGGCATATGAGCGCTCACGTGTATAGGATTTGAACTTGTCCAAGTAATATTGGATGGGTAAATTATACTGAACGACCCGATAGACTATTTTTTAAAATTCGATCAATTCATGTGAAATAACTTGTACGAAAATAAAAATGAATAAAGAATCGCTTTGATAAAATCATTGTATCAGCAATGTCTTTGTTTCCGCTTCTGTTATATATATATATATATATATATATATATATATATATATATATATATATATATATATATATATATATGTACAGCTCTTTGTAAGATATTGAGGAAACTTGTCATCCTATATAACATGATAAAAGTTACAATACCTTTTCATAAAGATATGAAAGCATTACTCGTGTCGAATCGGGACCATTCTCAACAGTTCAATGGAAGCAATGGCACCAAACAAGGATGTGTTATGGCTCCGGTTCCGTTTGCTCTATTTTTCTGTTATGCTTAAACACGCATTTTCAGATGTTGATACTGGAATAAAATTGTTGTTCATTACAAGCAGTGGACTATTAAATAATCAGGACTTCAAGGCAAAAACGCTACTTCGTAGAACAATCATCAGGGATTGGCTATTTGCAGATGATGCCGCACTGGTTGCAACCTCCCTCGAGGAAGCTCAACTTCTGGTTGATCGGTTTTTGCTGCATGTAAAAACTATGGCCTAACCATCAGCATAAAGAAAATCGCAGTCATTCACCAGCTCCGACCTACATCAACGCAGGTGTACGGTGTGAAACAAAATCAGCCAGTCAACAATTTTCCAGTAAGGCCTATCTGAGTTGATGGAAGCAATTTGAAATATGTAAAAAACTTTACATATATTGGTAGCGTAGTGAATTCAATTGCATCGTACGATAATGCAATATTGAATAGAATCTCTCGTGTTAGTAGTACGTTTAAAGAATGTAGTAACCGATTATAGAAAGACCGAGAAATAAGCAGTTTAATGATGCAAACAAGCTAATTAAATATCGCATATTATCTAAGACACACAAAAGCAATCGTGTTAGAAAACTGATTTTAGGAATGTCTGGTTCACAGACGAGTCCAGGTTCACATTGATGGGTCTCATGGATGTGCGCGAGTTTGGATCTGTAAGAAACATAGTAAAAGCAATTTGTTAAACTGTAATGTGGGTGAAGGATCACAATATGGGCGGCCACTATTGGCAGTAAGTACGTGGGTCTTTTTAAAGTCAGGGATGGAATTAAGCTGAACTCTAAAATGTACTGTGGTTTCCCTGAGCAACCTCTATTTTAGTACTTGGATAGAAAACTGTTAGACAAATCTAAATCGTTGATATTATTTTAAAGACAGCCGAAGTCATGCTTCAAAGTTCCCATGCATGAATTCCCCAGGGATTCGTCAATGGTCTAGCCACATAATAACTTTGACTTAAATGCAATTGAGAAACTGTAGAATAGCTTTAATATAAATAAGTATTGCAATGAAAGTACACTATAAATTATGAACCCTGACAAGTAGGCTAAATTGCTGCCATTAACTTATCAGTTGCTGCAGTAGAGAATTTAAGACCAGCTTTCGATAGAAACTTGTCTGAATTGATTAAAAAGTTAGGAGAACCAGTTCAGTGAATAAGAGAAACACTTCCCGTAGTACTTCTTTTGTGTTTGTTTTATCTCAGTTTGGTAACTTTCCTGTTGTGTAACGCTGTGAACGATTTTATTTATATGTTTATGTATTCACATATTCTTTCAAAAATAATGGCACCACTTAATTATGAATGTAAATGACACACCTTATATATATATATATATATATATATATATATATATATATATATATATATATATATATATATGCACTCACTTAGTTCACCCCAAGGCAAATTCAAACTGTAGATGCAAGAGACTACTTAAAATTAAAATGAACGTTTTTGAAGTCATCTTAAATTGAGAACTGTGCAGCGAGATGATTGTTTATATTAATTTTACATTTTTGCATGTCGGTAAACTAAGGGAAACAGGGAGGGGCTTCCAATAGTCAGCAGCTGGAGGAAAGAAGCTGTTTGAGTAGAGGACTCTCCTGCATCTGAGAAACTCAACAGTGAATGGATGGAATTTGGCTGATAGTCGGGTTGGTCGTGTGTATTTACGTCGAATAGAAACCAGAGTAGCAAATACATAGGGACACATTTCATTGAAGTACTTGTTAAACATGCATAAGAATGCAACATTGAGGCGATGGGACATAAGTTGTAGCTTAGTGGATAGTGAGGTCCCTATTAGAGTAGAGACTATTTTTTAACCTTGTTTAAAAAGTAGACATTCGTGGATGGTGCACCAGATGTGACAACACTACTCCATGCATGGGCGGATGGTGGCTTTGTAGATGTATAAGATACTGTCAGGTTTTAGAAGTATTCCAACACGTTAGAGGGAGCCCAGTTTCTTTGCAGCAGCTTTGGCAATCTCTTCAATGTATTCGTTCCAATTCATGTTACCTTTGAATGTTAGGCCGATGAGTTTTAACGTTGGCTTCTCAGTTTAAGTGGTGTTAGACATGGCAATCGGTGGTTGAAGATGTTTCTTGCAGTCGTTTGAGTCGGGGAGTTTTGTCTTAGCAGCATCAAATGTCACCATCCATTTATAGCCCAATTCCACTAAAGAGTGGAGATCACTTACTAAGGACTGAACCATTGCCTCGGATATGTGCGCGCCCGTTTTAACCACATGACGAGAGTAGAGCGTAGTGTTGTCAACAAATATATTCATCTAAGACACTATGTCACTAGGCAGGTCGTTTATGAAAATCAAAAACAATAACGGTTCAATGATTGATCACTGGGGTACCCATGAATTGCTGTCCTGTTGTTTGGATTTACGGCCACCAAAGCCAACTTGTATCTTTCTTTGATAGGAAGGATTTAATACTATAAAATAGTCGTCCCATAATACGATATGAATTAATTTTCATGAGAAGACCTTTGTCTCAGACTTTGTCAAAAACATTGGATATATCTAGGGCTATCGCTCTAGCTTCACCTGATATTCCCACTGTATGATATATGCGTTCAGGCATGACTTTTCTGATATCCGCAGTAGACTGTGTTCGCATAAATCTATACTGGTGATCAGAAATAATTTAAGCATTAACGAGGTGCTAGAGTATCGCAATTTTGACTTAGGATTCAAAGACTTTAGCGAAGAAAGGAAGTAGACCGATGAAGCGATAATTCTAAGGGTTAGAACGGTTGAAGGCTAGTACAACAAACGCACTTCTCCAGCTATAAGGGAGGCAAAATTCGGTAAGGTTCTACTAAAAAGATTTTATTTAAATAAACATGTTATCTACATATTTCTTTTACAGCCTTATATTGTTTAAGCAATTTTTTAGCAACATTTTTATTTGAAACATTTACGAAGCATAGTGCAATGCTCATTATGTAACATGCGTTTTGTTTAAATTTTAGAGCAAATAGTTTAGTTGGATTTTCGTGTATTTCGTATTTTGTTATATTTTAGTTTTGTTATTTAATTCTCTAATTCACTTGAATTTTTCTTTGGTACTTGCGACCTATTAACTATCTAACATGACTTTACGTTTTCTGGTAGTCGCCGATCATATAAATGTGTTGAGTATCTCTTTGTCTCTGCCGTAAACATCACGACCAGTAAATCCTCATAGACGATTATCGAGTTACGGCTTCCTCTATAAGTTGTCGTCTATTAAAAAATAATTGAAACACGGACAAATTATTTTCTTGGAGGGAGTAAATCGAATTATATGTGTTGCTACTTACAAACATTCTGCAGTGAGACAATATAAATTGATGAACAAGAATTAAATATGGATGTTATAGTAAGAAAGCTATCGACGATAAACACACTATAAAAAAACTAGCTTTATTTGATATATCAGACGAATATTGTGGTAAGTTAACGAAACTGAATAATATCTTGAGTTTTGCTTTTTTAACGATTATTTCTTTATTTTTAATTATCCAACAGTAATTCAATATCTAAATATCTGATAATAATTGTTAATATATTCGTAAATAGTTTTTGATAGACTAGAGTCTACTTATCGAAAGTTTAGTAGAGATAAATAAAAGTAATATATATGACCACAGATTAATCTTACCGTAAAAAAGTTTCTATTTCGAGGATTTATATTTATTTAGACTGGAATTTGTTTCTCGGCCTACACTGATTTACTTTTCGTATATGACAGCTGGGGTCATCACGAGTTTCTAGTAACAAATGAGCATTGCTACAAGTATTAAATAGTCATTTTGATGGACCAAAAAAATAAATATCTCGACATAAACGAAGAGAAAAAAGGCTAAACAAGCTATAAATATAAGACTTTGCAAAAAATAAATATTTCCCTTCGGACGGGGGTAAGAATAATTGCGCAGTGCGGATAATATGCGTCCACATTTCTGTGTTAATATTATTATTAAATACGAATCTATCAAATCCTAATGTTGTAAAGTATATACGTGAGAGAAACGGTTTTCATGTTTTACTTTTTTTCAATGCCCATATGTTGTCTTGAGCAGTCTTAATGCATACAGCGCCTGCGATATATATATATAAACCATATATATGTTATTATCTTTTTATAGTCTGCGCGTTGAATTTACCTTTCCCAGCGAATACAAATTAAGTGCAAGTATTTGCGTTTTGCCCATTTCACCCATCGGTTAATAAATAATGAGGGGCATTGATCTGTTTTACATTCATCGGGGAGTTTAGTTATTTTGAAAGCAAACATTTAAGGTAAAATCTTCAACAGTTTAGACTCATATTTCAACATTAGCGAAGTAATCTGGCAGTGCAAGTGCAGACAAATAGTATTAGAAATGTTAAATCATATCTGAATCATATATTTCTTTTCATATTTCACTTCCCTTACTTCAACTGCTTGTTTTACCACCACGTATAAATGTAGAAAATAATGGTAATATATATATATATAGTTTGTTTGGTTACTCATAAAACTACATTATTTATATAATTGTACTCAATAAAAATAGAATTATATTTTAACATAAATATTTATTTCTAACTAACATTCTGCCTACTTATGTGAATACACGCGGTAACAAATCTATGTATGCACATATGAAGCAAAACTTATGCATGAATGAAATATTATATCCATAACAAATATATATATACATATATATACATACATATATTGATAATATCCTGAAGTGCTTTGATACACGTACTAATCCTTTAGTAATATGTCAAGCAATTACACGGTTCCGACGTAAACTATCACTAAACTGTTAATAGTGAATGTTGTTTACTACACACCTACCAACTAAACATGGTACCTGCAAGTAGTACAGTAAACACTAAGTTCAGAAAATTCATCTGCCAGTTCTTATATGAAACTCGAATCTTATCACATTACACGTCAGGATCGAGACAAAAATAGGCAGACACAAGTCATCTGTGATATTCAACATAATGTGCTATCATATATATATATATATATATATATATATATATATATATATATACAAAACCGAACTCACAACTCTTATCCAAATCCTCAGCCCCTACACCTCCAAAATCACCACTTCCCCACTAACCCCAAAGCAGCCAAATTCTATACCACTTCCAAATTACACAAACTCATATCAAACACTACCTCTGCCATTGTCAACACAGATACACTTCAAACAGCGACCCTAAATCTAGACTAGATATACCAGTTAGCCAAATCCATGAACATTCCACCTCCAGGTAGACCTATAATTTCGGGGGTTGACACACTTACTGAATATATATCTGGATACATAGATACCATTCTAAACCCGTTATTACCCACCATTACTAGCTACATCAAAGACACCACACACTTCCTAAACACTATTAGACGAATTGACAATATTCCCCAATATACTGTTTTAGTCACTATGAACGTATCAGCCCTCCCAGATGATGAGTGTGTACAGGCTTGTAGAACATTCTTCCTACATCCCAATTTTCCCAACGACCAAACACAGGACATATGTAGCCTAATACACGTTATCCTCACACACAACAATTTCCAATGTAATAACCATAATTACCTTCAAGTCAAAGACACATCTATGAGCACTAAAATGGCTCCCAGCTATGCCAACATATTCATGCATGCACTAGAAACCCGACTACTCCAAAACTTTCCACTGAAACCCTCTCACTACTGTCGTCACATTGACAACATTTTCTTTATTTGGTCGCACGGCTTTACCAACCTCAATGACTCTATCAATGCACTAATGCTTTCTATAGCACCATAAACTTCACCATTGGACACTCATATAACTCCATTTCATTTCTAGACGTCACAGTTAAATCCCACAACAAAAAATATCGACATCTCTCTATACTAAACCTACAGATAATCATAAATGTCTTAATTTCAACAGCAACCACCCTTTAAACTTGAACAAAATCCATCATTTACAGTTCGTGCATATGTATAAAACGCATATACTCAGACCCCCTAGACTACATACACTACGTCACCAATATCACACAGCAATTTATCAGTAGTGATTTCTTAGGGTAGGGGAGAGTAACAAATTATTTTGGATGTGGGTGAAGTCTAACAAATTTGGGAGGGTGGTCGGAGAAAAAAAATTTTGGGGGTGTGAGGCCGAATTTTTATTTTTTTTTAACTTAAAATATTTCTTAGGGTAGGGGGAGAATACACATTTAGGGGGGGGGTGGAGGGTAAAAAATTGGGGGGAGGGTGGGGCAAACATTTTTTTTCTTGAACTTACACAGGGCTCATTAATATTAGTTCTTTTTTATGATTTTGACAAAACATGAAAACACACAATGTTTGTTCTTTCATACGACAGGGGCGCGTTAATATGAGTTCTTAGGTATGCGAACTGGGCTGGAGATAGGTACATATATTGTATACGCACCCTTGCAGAGATAAGAAAATATTTAGTATGCGCACCGGGGCGGCGATAGGTACATATACAGCAAGTGCACCAGGTCGGCGATAAATACGTATTTAGCATGTGCTCTGGGGCGGCGATAGGTACGTATATAGCACGCACACAGGGGCGGCGATAGGTACGTATATAGAGCAAGCACCGGGGCGGCAATAGGTACGTATTTAGCATGCGCTCTAGGGCAGCGATAGTTACGTATATAGCATGCGCACCGGGGCGGGGATAGGTACGTATTTAGCATGCGCACCGGGGCGGCGATAGGTACGTATTTAGCATGCGCACCGGGGCGGCGATAGGTACGTATTTAGCATGCGCACCGGGGCGGCGATAGGTACGTATATAGTATGGGTACAGGGACGGCAATAGGTACGTATATAGCATGCAAACAGGAGCGGCGATAAGTACGTATTTAGCATGCGCTCGGGGGCAGCAATAAGTACTATTTAGCATGCGCTCTGAGTTGCGATAGTTACGTATATAGCAAGCGCACCGAAGCGGCGATAGGTACGTATATAGCACTCGCAGCAGAGCTGCGATAGGTACGTATTTATCATGCGCACTTGGGCGGCGATATGTAGGTACATAGCATACGTATCGGGGCGGCAATACGTACGTATATAGCATGTGCACCGGAGTGGCGGTAGGTCTGTATATTTCACCAGACGATAGGTACGTATTTAGTATGCGCACCGGGGCTGCAATAGGTATGTATGTAGTATATGCACCGGGGCGGCGATAGGTACTTATGTAGTATGTGCACCAGGGCGGCGATAGGTACGTCTATTGTATGTGCACCGGGGCGGCGATAGGTACGTATATAGTGTGTGCACCGAGGCGGAGATAGATACGTATATAGTATGTGCACCGGGGCGGCGATAGGTACGTATAGTATATGCGCATCGGGGCGGCGATAGGTACGTATATAGTATGCGCAGTGGGGCTGAGATATATACCTATATAGAAGGCGCAGACAGAGTTGGTACTTTTTATAGAAATATGTCATACTTTTGCCATGGGCAACGAAAGAATAATGGTGGGGAGGAACAGCTTTTGCAAATGGCAAAATGAGAAAGTAGCGGTGAAATGGGGTACAAGAAAATAGAAAAGTCGAAAGATTAAGAGACGATTATAGAGAGAGGGAGAGAAATAGAAGTTTGAATATAAAAATGTTACACACAGGATTTTTCTTCTATTTTATATTTTTATGACCCCGAGCAACGCCGGGTAGCCCTGATAGTATAATATAAGAGACGATTGAAAATATTAAATAGAATGAGTTATTTACTGATTCTGAGGCCGATATATCAAACGTTGTTATTGGCATTTATTATGAAGAGCACTTCGTTTTAACAAGCCTAGAAGCTATCGCTCTAGCAAAACATTCGATTATATTAATATTTCAAAATTTGAAGCGAAAAGGGCAATGCGTCATAGCTTTTTTTTAAAATACCAGTGCGCCTCAGTGGATTGGAAGGGCGTTTCTTATTTAGAGTGTTCTCTTAATTCCTGAGATATAATAAAGTATTCGTTATCATCGTTAGTAACCTTTTGTATCTGTCAGAAAAATAACTTTGCTGCATGTATTCTAGAATAAGGACATTTGAGTGTCCATCTTAGATGAACAGACAAACAAAAAAGAGAAATAGAAACCTAAAATAGAAACATCAGTGATTTTTACTTTAAAAGATGTTATTCCAAAACATTTGCGAAATATTTTATACTGTGGCGAGTTCTGCTTCTGCAGAAGATGATGCTCGAAGAAATCCTCAACACAAAGTTAAGTTAATACGTTAACTTCCATGTTCTCTTTAGCTATATTATTTTTTAAACATTTTGTACAATAAATTAATATTAACGCATGGCTAGTCTGTAAATCACTGTTTTTGCAGCCCACCGCTGACAGCTGTCGTTTAAAATGCATGCACCGTTACTATTCTTTTTATTACTTGCCATAATAAACGACTTAAAAGGAAATGTGTGTAAATATTCAATTTATGATATATATATACGTGTGTAAATATACTTGAACTCATTATATATATGTGTGTGTGTGTGAATATACTTCGGTTCATGCTATATATATGTATATGTGACTCCATACACTTTAATATATGCTATCTATATATATGTGTCAATATACTTAAATCTATGTTATATATAATGTGTAAATATACTTAAAGCTGCGTTTATATATATATATATATATATATATATATATATATATATATATATGAAGTGGAGATCTAAAAGCTAACATTTAGGAAAGGTAAAACCTATTGTGAAAAGTATACAGCTCAATATACAGGATAGAGCAGATAAATAGGTAGAAAGATGAAAAGAAATTAGAAAAGTAAAAGGCAGATCTTTTTTCAATTCAGTTGCTTAGAGCAAGGTATATTCTGCAAAAAGGCAATTTATTTCATTATTTTTTGCTCAAGCCAGGCTTTTCAAAGATCAAAACTTCATCATCAGAGCAAATCGCTGGTATAGATATGACACCGGACCTTTTGGCAATCGGACATTTGCTTGCATTCGGGCAACATTTTGCCTGTTTTTTTCCCCCACAATATTTATTTTACTTTTTAAAATTTTAAATCTTGGTCTTTGCCAACTTATCTATCCCAGTAATTTTCTCTGATGATAAGATTTTGATCTTTAAAAAGCCAGGGTTAAGGAACAAATATTGAATAAACTGCCTTTTTGCGGAATATACCTTGCTCTGAGCAATTGAATTAAAAAAAGATCTGCCTTTTGCTTTTCTAATTCCTTTTCATTTTTCTACCTATATATATATATATATATATATATATATATATATATATATATATAGCATATATATGGATTTAAATAAGTTTGCGTATATAACATTTTTTAGTATAAACATCCATGTATCATAATCAAATATCGAAATCATGTAACATGTAAGTTAAATCAATGAATAAAATTATTCATATATTGATCCACTGTTACACCTAATTTACATTTAATTATCGAACATATAAAAACTAGTTCATAATATTCGCTGAAATAATATACATGTGCATGACCACAAATAATTGTATACATAAGTGAATGCTTATGTTTGAAGATAAATATGTAAATTATCCTTTTTATATAAACCACTTTCATTAAATAGTTGTCTATGGACGATTGTTGACATTTTTATGCTTTAATATAGTTTAATTACGTTATTCATGAAAATACCAATGTGTTAAGAACTACTTTATTCCTTAATTGTCAAGAAGACTACATTTTCACGAAGTGGTACACTTTAAACTGAATTCTTAAACTTTTAAACAATTCTATATCATGTGAAGGTAAATGTTTTTGGTTTATTTTGCATTTTGTTTACTTTTGTGGCTGTTTTCTGTTGATGGCTTATTTAAGATGTGTCTTATTTTTATGTTATTTTCACATTTTCTATGGCAAGTACTGTAGTTGAAGTTGTAACTGATGTGACTGTATGTCAATTCAGATCTTAACGGGTTATTTCTGTTGCGTTTACAACTTGTCTCAGATATGCAGAGAATGAAATTGCCGTTAATACTAGCGACACTTTTCAGTCGCTAACTTTTGTCGCACCCCCGCGTGATTCTTGCAGACTATGAGCTTGCTGTACTGAAATCAAAGCTCTGTATTTATAATTTGATAGAGACTAAGCCGAGAATAAACTGTCGTAAGACAGCTAGGGTGTATTAAATGTGTATATTCGTTCCAAATACTTGGGAAGTATATGGCGGTCATACAGTGAGATTGATATTCACAGCCCATATACTATTTTTTTTCTTTTTTGTCACGTAAACGCGCTGCGTGTTGGCAATCGATTGAGTTCAGAATAACACTCTCATAATGAGCCAGGTGACCTCATACCACATCTCAGATTCACTAAGTTGACTCCGCTTGACATTGTATTTCCACTAATGCTCAAGCAATCATTTTATATAATTGTTGTTGTGTTTGCTCAATATGTAACAATAGCAGCATTTTTAATCGCCAACCTTCATATGGTTTCTTCTGTGCGCAGCTAATTCTAGTAGACACTGTGTTGGTATAGTTTGTTTTAGAGAATATGAACCCCATATGGGTCAGTTAATGCCGTAACATTAATCTTAGTATGATGAAAAGTGTGTATGCTTCAGGTTCTTTATAAGTTCAGATATTTAGTCATGGCGTAGTTTGTTGTTTTGTATTACGTGATATCAACTCTTTTCCAGTTATTTAATGCTGAATCCGGTAATTTTGGTAAAAGTATATTTGCTTCTTGTTCTTTAAATGTTCAAGTATTAATTTAATAGTGTTTGTTTAAGTGAAAGGGAGGAAGAAATGGATAAAGGGAATGCGATGAGAGGGATAAGAAGGGGAGGTGAATGAAACATTGTTTTTGTGTTGGGTTTTGCAGAACATGATTGAGTCTTGTACAGAGAAAAGGAAAACACTCAAACATAACATTGTAGTGCATTTTGGGTCAGGAAGCCGATATCTTCAGACAGTCTGATCTGGTAGCACAAGAGAAGAAATTAGGGAAACCTATGACGACAACACCGCCTGGTGCACACGAAGAGGGGCTACTCGAGATTCATACACAAACTCATATAAGTTTGATTTGAAATAAATCAGTATGTATAGACGATGTCTATTCTTTTTATCACGAAACCGTGTTAATTCCTGTTCATATGTGAGAATGGTTCCTTGCGTGTGTGTCTCCTACGAGTGTTTTTGTTTAGTAGTAATTATTTTAATTGAAAAGGGTGTACGTTTTTCAAACTGAAATGTATCGTATGATATTTTAATGTGTCTCATTGATTGAAAAAAACATATCCCCCAAAATATGTTTTATATAAATTTGGAAGCAGGTTTCGGCTAAAATAAGCAACCCTTCTTTAGTATGAATCTCGTGCTCGCAATCAAACGGTCCGATTATAATTTGTATCATGTAGCGAAGTGCTTCTCAAATTCACTTTACCAAACATCACATCGAAGTAAAGTAGACTAGTGGGGGAAAGAAGAGGTTTCAATACGAATGTAATGTTTAGTCTTGTAATAAACGTGTTAATTTGTGCGTAGCAGTAATCAGTCAAAAATTGAGCCTAGACTATCCTCTGAGTGACGAGATCAAAAACATGTATTATTAACCAACAATGCTTCTTTGGTAGTGAGGCCGGCAATCTCTTAAAGTTAACAACAATCAGCTGAAATGTGTTTGGGTGTGTAAGGCGCAGTGTTCGGCCCACCAGAAACAACACCGTTATTAGATTTTGGTGTGGAATAATTTAGAGAACTCTATGGTGAATCTAATTACTAGCGCCAAATACTGTTTAAACACGTTTCAACAAAAGATCAAACTGGGTATTAGTTTGCTCGGCTGTATGTATTGATTCACGCTGACGTGCTTTGAACAAAATGCAATTAATTGTGAAGTGAATGAGATTTGCATTTTTAGGCTGCCTCATGATACCCTCTCAAAAGAACTATGAAAGAAAGACATTCATCTGCAGAACAATTTAAGACGATAGAGACAACCAGTATTTGGCTCTTTCTCATATTTTCAAGTACGTACTTATATATTCATATGCTATATATATTTTTTAATAAGTGTGACCGTACTTGTATCCTCCACGAAGTATAACTCATCACTCGTACAAACATAATTTCCGATAATAAATCTAATAAAACCGACACTTACCATCTGTAAAAAAATAAACAAACAGCCATGGAATATTTAATACAAATAAAAAAATGAGTAACCCCTTATTAAAGCATTCACTAGATTTTGAATTCGTTTTGTTACTTTATGAGGTCAGGAAAGAGAGCTTTAGGCGGTACTTTTAAAGATGTGGAAATGGTACTCCATTTCATGGTGTATCTGACTCTTTTTCGTTATTGATCATTGCATCAGGAGTGCTTTCTTTTTTAAGAGGCAGTATGCGCTTACCATTTCTCGAGTGATCTTTGCAACATATTTGACATAAGTCTTCCATTTCAGCGAATGAGTGACCTTCAGTTATATAGGCTGATCAAAGCGAGAGAGGTCTTCAAGGAAATACCTATTTATTAAGAGTGTTCCCTAGAGAGTTACCTCTTTAACAATAACGATTACACAGGGCAGAAATTATGCTGGAAATATACCTCCCCACTTATGTTAGGTCATACATCATAGTTAAGTGCATATATAGTTATCATCGATTCTTGTTGCCTATAATGTGCAGCATTTTGCCATATATATTTTTTTTTTAATGAATAAATCTATTATTATTATTATTATTATCATTATTATTATAAACTCGAGTTCATCAACGTTTGCTTCCCTGAGGCTTACTCGTCTATATTTTAATCGCACCAAATACATGCTAAACTATTTGTTTATTGTTTCATTTGTGTGGTGTATATTGGAAGACTGTATTTTATTTTTTAGCTAAGGCTAATTAGAAGAAGTCATTACTTTATTTATTTCCGACCCAGTTTCTACATACAAGTTTCATCCTTTCTTAAACAATGATGTTTGACTCCTCTTTTTCTCTATACGTCACATATGACTGTTTGTAACCCTTCTGTTTCTTCTCAGTCCTAGATAATACTGATAAGAGAAATACACTGATTATAATCGTGCATTATAATAAAAACGGAATAGCAGCACCCTCAATAATACAATTGAACCTGTAGAACAAAAGAGAACGGTATATGTATAGTTTTCGGAAAGGGGTAAATTATAGATTTAAGTTCATTTTTGTTTTATTAAACTGAATTTGCTAACCTAACTTTTCCCGATTCAAACATTTAAATTTGAGCCCAACGGATGCCGCAGCTAGTCACGATATTACAAGAAATAATTGAAATTTCACTAATAACATGATCTCATTTTTCAGGTGTCCACACATTTCTTTTAGATACTCTGTCAGTCCATCTGTTGTTCCGTCACGCCCCTAGTTTCAATCGACACATCTTAATTAAACATTTCCATATGACACACTCAGCCTTGTATTTTCGCCAATCTGTAATGCTAAAATGTTGAAGATTCTAATTAGGTGTCTCTAGGCATCTCTGGAAGTGACTGGCATGCTGCTAAGTTCTTCTGCCATACTTCTGTCTAATGACGATTGGATTGGATAGGCACATCGTATTAACACGCTCCACACATGAAACAAAAGAATTACATCAAATATGTGTCTAAACTCGCTGGGAAACTTGTTTGATCCTTCTACGGACTAGAAAATAGTTAAACCCTGATGTTATCCTGTATGTATATTAGAGTCGGATATATCTTCAGATGTAATAGTTCTGACACATCTTGGGGGGGGGGCGCTAAGAGCACTATTTACTACCTTGACAGAGTATACTCTCGACTTCAAAATTTAGTAGAGATGCCAACTTTTCTCCCTTACAGCCTCACAGAAAAATGTTGTTAGTCTTTACAGACATGGTCATAATTTTCATTGGATATGCTCGACTAAGCTTCAATCACTGGTTCACAGTGTCAAATATTCACTATAAAAAACTTGTATAGCTTCAACTATTTTAAATCAATATTCTTTCTTACTCTTAAAATTAAACAGTACAGTCCTAGTAAAAGTGTATTAACAATAAGTACCCGGCTGTGGAATAAAATACCAAGAAGCTACTCCCAAGCTGACTACAATAATAATAATAATAATAATAATAATAATAATAATAATAATAATAGTCATAATCATACTAATAATGATAATACTAATAATACTGCTACTAATAGCCATATAATCAATCATAATAATACTAATAGTCATAGTAATAATAATAATAATAATAATAATAATAATAATAATAATAATAATGATGATAATAATAATAATAGTAATGATAATGATAATAATAATAATAGTAATAATAATATTTCGCAATTATTAATACCGTTAATGTTTATGATATTAGTAAGTTAGATGGTCATATTAATAATGTATTCAAATTATAAGTCTCATTTAATGGACGCTCCGGTCTTTCAATGTTTTTGGACATAATTGATTCATTAAGGATTAAGTAGTATAATATATAATTGTGGGTTAAGGGTAAAATAATTATTTTTAATTCATTTTCAGAGGGTTATATATACATTACTAAGAAGGTGCGATACATTGTGCCTACAGTTAATTCAGATTTGTTTTGTGTTTAGAAGTTTATCTTTATCTCTAAATCTAACTATCTCATGTTTTTTCCAGTTAACCATAAGTAACATGGTGAGTTCAAGGAACTACATGCACTGTTTTTTTTAATGGTGTTCCAAATAACTGTTGGTGATTGATTATTGTAAGTTAGTATCCATTCGTATATAACTGGTGAAATAGTTTTTGTGTCTTCAAAATTATTAAATGCGCATTTGTGACTGGCATACCTTTCTTTGAAAGTATTACCGACCATGCTTATATTGCATTTTTTCTGGTTTTGATTTTCATTGGTTGCAATTGTTGACTGATATACTATTTGGCTGGTTAGTCATTTTTTGTATCACAGGGCATTATCTTTTCTTTATGCAAATGCAAAACTTATTTTTTGTTCTTTTCTCTTTCAGTAGTTTTGTTGCCATTTCAGATTTGAGATGAACAGGATAGGTATTAATGGTGAAATAACATAAAATATAAAACTAGTTAACTTCTCAGATGCAACACTTCACTTAAATAAAGAAACGTACGAACTTTTACGTATTTTTAAAGTCCGTAAAACGAATTAGTTCCAGACTTACATTCTAACGTTTCAACATAGTATTATATCAAATTAAGAATCGATCACTGAATACGCAGCACACAAAAGTGTAAGGCCCGAAATAATCTGAGAATATTATTTAACATTTTCATAGTTGTGCAATTAAACTCAATTTATTTACATATTTGACTTGCTGCAGAAAAAATATAACTTAATAGGTAGAGGAAGCGTGATGATACCAAAAGTAAATACGTAATCTGGCAGCAGAGTTCAAATCTCACATTTACTTCTTTAGTTGGGAAAGCTATTGACCTACTAGATACGAGTATAAAACACAGCTTTTGTTCAACGAATTGTGTCCAATTTATCTTTTAGACTATGTACACTTTTGATATGCCGTAAATTATGTCAACTAAATCAAATAAAATCTTTAAAATATTATTTGAATATGATGTAATTTTAGTCCGATTGAGATTTAAAAACAAATACTTGAAGATAAATTACCTCTTGGTCTTTGTTAAAGCGTTCGGCTTATACTGTAATTCGTCTTTTATAAAAATATGATTAAGTAACAAATCAGGAAAATGCTTATAACGCTGTAGCAATTCATTATGCACCATGCAGAGTTATCAGCGATGTATTGTGTGTATACAATCTGATGTCGTATCCAAGACAGGTTAATTGGCTGATGTCTTTTTATGAATTTTATTTACCTCCTCTCCACCAGGTTAAGTACATGGTCAGGTGTGGGTTTGATAAAAGTGTTTTTGTTGAAGGAACTGGGCTCGAACCCGGCACGCACATGCCTTCAACTCAAGTCATTAGCCACCGTGTCATGGGACTCCAGCATGAACGTTGGAGTAATAACAAAAAAGCCTTGTTGAGCACTCCGAAATTAATGTCTGATGACAGAATGTAAATTACGGTCAGAGCGATGAGAATTAAAAAAAGATGATATTTAAAAACTCAAAGCGTAATTAAATACATTTACATATCAGCGCACATGGTCCGTTTTTAGTACAAAAAGATAATTGACCATATTCCAGTTACATTTTTAATTTCAGATATATTTATAGTTAGTCATAAAAATTTGAGTCACTTGAAAATGTCACACTTACTCTCTCACGTATATTGTCAACACTAATGTCTTAGTTTTCAGTAAACTCTTAGCATTTTGAGTAGACGCTTACAAACAGTTCAATCGCTTATTCAATCAGAATTATTTCTTAATTTAGTCTTTATAACCAAGCTTTTTTATATTTTACATGGATAAATACTCTAAAGCCTAATGTTATGTAAACGAATGCGCTAAAACCTAAACTGATATAAAGTAACGCTCTTTAGCCTGAAGTATTATACATGAACGCGCTAAAGTTTAATGTCATATACATATTTGAAGGTCATTTTAGTATGAAATAATTTTCTATTTTATTACGGTTTCTGGTAATAACAGACAAGATGGAAGCTAATGGTTTAAGCAAATATTTTCGGATATGCAATCGTATTTAATTAATTTGCTAAGCAGCGAAATTATAAATTATAAATTTTCCACTGATGACAAGAGAAGATATAATGCACCAATGAAATTACGTGCGACGTATTTACAGATATGCAATCACAAATGGGTAATTTAGCAAGCGGCGAAAGAAGCGAATAGGTGCCCATAGCGCTATGTAATAGCCTCGCTGAATTGAGCTAGCAATTTGTCTAGAATAACGAACACAATATAATTTATGGATCAATATAGAAGTGTTTTCTGAAGTCTCTCAAAGTAAAATTTAAATATTTTCACATAAATCATAAACACAAGACATTTCGATAGAAACATTCGCGAAATCTTGACCTCGTGTCATTCATTAGCTATGCATTATACATATCTTGACGTTTTTACAAGCTTGCTTTTTTATTCGTCTTTACTTTGCGATTATGTGGATTGATTCGTAATAGAACAGCAATGCATATATATCGATTTTCGCCATCATATATCACCTATTTTCATAACTATTTTTTAATGTTATATTTCTTTGTCTCATTTTATTTACAAATGAATAACGTCAAAACATCTCCTCTCATTATTATTTTTATCTTCTTTCGTCTTTTTTTATTTGCAGTTATTTCTTTTTATTGAGTTGCACTGTGCATTGGGACTACGATATGGAAAATGTAGTTTTCAATTTCGCCAAAAATGATATTACAAAATATTAAGTTGGAACATGGGGCTGGTTTGGTTTATAGGAAAAAAAGACTAACTCTTAAAGTTACAGATTTAGCAAAAGATTGGGACAACTGTAATGGCTTTTTGCATTCGAAGAATAAACTAGTCATCGTTGTTTGCATTAAAGAGAAGAGGAAAGTCATGAAAACGATAAAGATAGAGATTAAGATAAATAAGAAGAGATAAATAATAAAGCAGGGAAGCGAATGAGATTGTTATCTTTCTGGTGAGCAATTTTATTTCTCCTGAGGCTTTTTCTTATTTCTAATATCGAAGAAAATGCTATAAGAAATGAGAAAAAATATTCTTCTTCGTTACTCTCTAACTCTATCTAATTCCGTTGATCCCAACGGCACGTGTTTTTTTTTCTTTTGGCGTATTAATATTTATTCTCAATATTCACACCATGAGTATTTAATAGCTTTTTATATTTATTATAGCGATAATCTGACAATAAGTTTTCAGTTTTCCAGATATTTCTCATTACATCTGACATTGGTGTTTGCTACTATTGTCGAACTGGCGACATTCCTGCGTAAATTCGATTGTCCTAATGGTTTTTCTCTGATTATCCGAGTTAAAGCAAGTTTTAACCATGGTCCGTATTAATATAAGTGATTTCTTGGGAATATTAGGTAACGCAAATTTGAAAATTAACGTGTTAGCATACTCACCTTTTATAATATACTTGAGAACGATATAGATTTTAATTCGTTCCCTCTGTTTCATTATATATATATATATATATATATATATATATATATATATATAAAGTGGTGTACTGAAAGCGAACTTTTAGGAAATGTAAAACCTATTGTGAAGAGTATACAGCTCAATATCCAGGATAGAGCAGGTAGATATGAAGAAGAATGGAAAGGAATTAGAGAAGCAAAAACAAAAGCAAATTTCAATTCAATTGCTCAGAGCAAGGTATAATCCGCAAAAAGGCAAGTTATTTAAGTTAAATTTTCCTTAAGCCAGGCTTTTCAAAGATCAAAATCTTATCAGAGGAAATCGCTGGGATAGATAAGTTGGCAAAGGCCAAGATTTAAAATTTGAAAAAACAAAATAAAAGTTGTAGGGAAAGAAACACAGGGCTAAACTCTACCTGAATGCAAGCAAATATCCGATTGCTAAAAAGTCCAGGATCAATTACGTAACCTTTGCTTCACTATAAAAAATATCATCGAAAAATATAATGCTTATTATATCTAGCAAGAGATGAAAGCCGGACAGTACTATATTTCTATGGACCTTTGAGTCTATTACGTATTAGCAACTGTTTATATTATTAATATTATTATTCTTATTTGCTGGTCGTTTTCACACGCGTTGTTACTCGTGATTTCTACCTGGTTACTAAACGTGTGGTTGGCTGTAATTCGAGTGACAAGAGTTCTTCGAAAACTTCTCGTATTCTTCGCTTTTTTCCATCAATATTTCAAACACCTTTACGTTCTTCCATCAGACGTTTTCCACTTTATAAAGTGTATAGTATTTCCTTGCCCTTTGAGTTAAAGTAAGCCTCTTTTTGATTTCAGAACACCCTGTTACCTTCGATGAAACATCCACATTCATATAAAAGAGGTAGCAGACAACAGGTTAAAAAGGACACAGGAAACAAAAAATAGAAAACGAAATGAATTGTTTTACGGTCGAAAGGTTTTGTATACATTTCTTGGGGAATAACAGGTACCCATTCTGGACACAGCAAAGTCAACAGAAGATGCCGAATCGAAGTTGTACACGAATGCATTAACAATGAGACCACAAACAGAATGGGGTAAATTTCTAAAAATTGCAAAGATACGAAATAAAAACTATATTCAATAAACCCAAACCAATGATCAAAGTCAAAGTAAAGAGTTAAACCGACAAATTTGGAAACAAAATAGCAAAATAAACATCGTCCATCGATGATAAACAGGTTTGATAAACTATATTTTGTAACACAGGAACGATTCCGAACAGATCACACACGGTAGCTGATGAAAAAAGTCAATTATTAAAATAGCATGGATAAAATCACACAAAATTAATTTATAGAGTATGATACATTATTATCTTCATCCCGTGCCTTGAATGTAATTCAACAGGCTCTAGTAATACATTATGATTTGTTATAATTATCTTAAGTATTAATCCTCAATAGCTATTGCAAAATTTTGTCAAATTACTGAATAACTAAATAAGTAAAAAAGTGAATAAATCCTCGAGCACTATACCCTACCATTGTATGTATAATTGAAATGCTAACTCACATGGCAAACATACGCGTTTAATCTGCTAAATAATTAGTAATACATTTAACATTTCACATAAAATCGAAAGCATTGCAGTGAAATACATACTATTTTGAGAAATATAAAAAATTCGCTAACAACCACTAAAGAGAGATCTTGAAATTCAAGCGTCGTTCAAGCTTAATTTAAAAACTAATAATGCAAACTTAATCATGTATATACGTTATAGTATTGTATAAAATATTTTGAAAAAAAAAAGAAATACATATAAAATTATTTCAATCTAAAACATATGAAAGGAAAAAAATAACTTCAATTCATGCAAAGGGGCAATAAGCTTCCAGTATTTTCGATAAATTTCTCATTACATCTATATACACATGAAAACATATATTTCCCACTCCTATCACTTTCTGTCCGTATATATATATATATATATATATATATATATATATATATATATATATGAGAGGGAGAGAGATGATTATATTTATTTTATTAATTGTGATACAGAAGATAATTATATATCAAATATGACACCGTCGATACTTGGAGTAGTAATAATGCTTCGGAAACAAAAACAGTGGGACAATTACATGTCGTTAATGATAATTATTGGTACATAAATAGAAAAGAAAAAGAAAATGTATGAAGCAAAGAAAATAACTAATAAATATTTTTTAAGAAAACTGATAGTAGATATATCATAGAGGTCGGTATCTTATATTGCTAAATAATTAGTCATGCAAATTGAATAACATCTTCTAAAAGCGTAAGAAAAATACACAGTAATTTCTGTTAAATTAGAAAGCAGACAACAAACGTTATTGAAATTATGTAAATACTAATACAGAGAGACACATCTTTTTACTCACTTCTATCGCAATATTACATCTAATTAACTAAACTACTTAACGAATGAATTTAGATAATAGCATCGCAGTTTTGTTAAATTGTCTTCTGTATAATAAATTAACAGTAATATTAAACTGATAACACATAATGTGTACCAATTTATATTTCTAACCTGTTTAATAAAGGTAGTCTTTTACGCTTATATTAATTTATCATAGCAATAACTGTATTATTTCATCGGTCACTATATATTTAGATATATATCTGTAAATAGGTAGTAAGATATAGGTAGATTTAGTGAACGGTGTAAGTAATATAATATGTTATTCTTCGAATGATAACAGCACTCCAAATGAAACCATCCAAAATGATAGGTAAAACACGAAGGTGAACTTATTTGACATTCTTTTGATCACAGGGGTACTGATCAACAATCTCCATGTAATTATATACGTGACTTGCAAATACTTACGGCAGGATTTCTTGCGCTACATTACGTTTTTATGAACTAACAAGTCAGTACTTATGAAGACCTATAAGTTAGTCGAGTATAAATGTTAATGATTTTGTCAGGAAGACAATGAAAGCACCACCTGACAATTAATAACAATGGATGAGACTGATCAGAACTTAGATTATTAAAGAAAGCGGCTCAATAGCATTTGTTTACAATTGACTCAAATACGACCATGATATATTAATCCCCATAGTATTGTGTTCTACAGACGGATAGTTGTTGGATATAAACTTTGCTCATAAAAGTTCTGCGTAGTTTTAGGTACACAGAAGGAGATAGAAAACTTATTTACTGTTATTGTAGCTAGAGGATTTATTGTATATGTTTTACACGAGGGGTTTACAGAAATTAGAACGGAGTCGAGCACCTACACTTCAAATAACCATAAGGTAGTGAAAAACTTGCAACGTATTTTTGAAAAGAATTGCTGTAGGGAACATAAGAGAACATTCTCCACAATGTTTACAGGTCAGTTTTGCACTGTGTCAAGCTAAGAAAAGGGGGCGTTTATCAGCACACACCTATATGTTGCAACAATACTCACTCATAAGACGTACTAACTGTTATAATAGTAGTCGACTGCATTAAGAGTTAGACTCTTTCTGGGGAGGAAGAAATTTTCAACCATTTTTCCAGCGACTTCATCATCATATTTAATGTCAATTTTCCATTACGGTCTGACGTGAAGAAACCATTCATTTCAATTTGAGGCAACGTCAGACTCCGAGCGTCTGTGGCGATGTGTTTTATTTATCTCCTCTCTAGGACGTAATACACAATGGTTGGATGAAAGCATTTCTGTGGAACAGAACTGTATTCGAACCCGGCCTACTGAGACCCTAAGTAACTAGTCACCAGTTTCCTTATTGTAATACATGTTCCAGGTTGGAAGAGACAGAAACGGAGATTTTTATTATTAATGCTCTTTGGGGTGTTGCCATTGATATTTGTGACATATGCATAAATGTCAACGAATAAACTTAGAATGTAATTTGGGAGATCATTGATAAATATCAGAAACAAAGTTGTGCAGAAAATAGATGCGTGAGAAACGTCAACATAGGTATTATATGCTTCCGGCTTCTGTCCCTTGAACGACTACACAGAAATAAAGGACTTGATGATTGAAAAGAAATGGACAAATCTCTAATAGTTATCTTGTAAAGCACACCATTTGTGCTAAACCCTATCAAAAGCCTTTAGTATATAGTGAGTTATTGCTGTAGAGATGAAGCTACCGTCAATAGATCAACTGATCCTGTGTGATATCACAGTCAGTTGATCTTACAGGACAAATCCATATTTCTTGTCACTGAGTAGTTTGTTTTCGCTGAGATTATTTACGCCCAATCACGGATTCAAACGACTTACTCATAGCTGACGCTAAGTGATCGATCGATATTTTTTGAGAGGCATAAGACGGATCTCCAGTATTTCTCAAATCTTAGAAATGCTGAGACGCTGTTCTAAGCTGATGGGATGCATTTCTACCTTAAGAAACAATTAAACAGCCTCGTAAATTTAAGGCAGATTTATAAGGACGATGATTTGAATGTTGTCAGGGTCAGTTGCCTATCTGACATCTAGATTATTCATAAGTTTGGCAACATCTCATGCAGACATCGATGGCGCTCAGGGTGTAAATTGCTCTAGGGGAAATGCAGGCGGTAGGCTCATCTGATCGCAAAAAGTTGTGGTTCGATGCAATTAGCTTTTAAAAAATGTTTGGTTTTATAAAATGCTAAAGAAAAACCACTTCTAGACGACTGATAATGGTAGGTATAGAGATCATATATATGTTCAGGACACTTTAGTATTCGCAAAAGAATATTGGGAACGAAGCCTCTGCGTAACCATTCTGGAGTGAACAGATTGAGCATAGGACTAATATGCGTCTATTATAGCACTTTTGCAGTTATTACTTGATGTCTTAAAACTAAGCTTAGTTACTAACCATCTATTTCTCTTAAAGAAATTGCAATATTTATTTCTGTTAAAAATGGCAGTGGAACATTGCGAGTGTCCCAAAACTGGCTGTTTTGTTTAAGTGAACATTTCTTGTAGACTATAAAGCTTTCATTACAAATGATTAACCACCCAGTTATATCGGAGGGCGTACTAGACACGCTCTTTTGTTTGAATTTATTGTAGAGTTATTTCTGATATGAAATATCTGAGACTATCTCAGTAAGCCATGGAATACCAATACAGTGTTCGATAGAAAATGATTTAATAGGTCATTTTACTTTGTGTTTGATCGTAATTGAGACAACTGAGTAATCGACAGATCCCAGCGGAGGGTCTAGTGCAGTAAATTGGCACTGTTAAAGACAAATTGAAAAGTAAACTATCAAGAAGAATTGCAAAATGTCCGTCGGTATTCGTGTAGGTTTTACAACCAAATGTGTTGCATAATCATCAAGGGGAAATCATTGCAAAACCCCCCTTAACCATCAGCATTGTTTAAGTGGACAACTCCGTCAACATTGTGATTATGAAAATGAACACATATATTTATTCTGGAAGAAGGGAAAACTGACAAGATATTGTTAATTTTCTCAAATATATAGCCAAAGATAGTAACTCCGTAATTGTGTGGACAATAGAGAGGATATATTGATGCAGTCTGTAAGTGCTACACATACACACATTTAGCATCTTTCGTGAAGCACCTACGCGATCGAAAGCGATTCATTATGTAGTCACATATTTAATGTCCATGGCGATCAGGAGATGTTGGGTTTAATGCCGTGTTCGGGTAGCTTTTAATCATGAAAACATCGGTAAAAGTTACGAGCTAAAGCAAGTTAAACACAGAAGAAATTGGTCCGGATTGGTCTCCTGTAAGTAGATGTCCTCGTCTAGAAGGTGTTAACATCGACACCTAATGTTAGAAAAATAAATCCTAATAGAGGGGATTCACTTTTAAGGTTATCGAACAAGATTAAGCTTATTTGTTATTTAAGAACGTTTTATGTTGACATAAAGTTTCGTACACGGTCAGTGCATGAGTTTATAAGCAAAACAAAGAGACAATGAGTAAATATATTATCTTAATAAACTATTGTAAAAATTAAATCCGTAGCAGGTTAAACCAATATGGTATCGGGAAGCCCCACCAGAAACTTCTGCATTGTACAGACTCAATTGAGCAAATGGCTATACAGTAGCCTCGGTATGTTGCAACTGCTGATAGGACAGTCGTCTGGGGAGTTACTTGACTACATGCGGATAACGTACGACCAGCACTCTAATATGTGACATAAGGAAATTAGAAAAAAAAATTACTCAAGTCATCTTTACATACGGCAAACACTAACCTTAAACTGGTCTAATGAAGAGTATTGTTTTCCCTTTAGTCAGAAATATCGATATTGGTAGATGAGTACGAAGGGAGAGAGTAAAAGAAGCGATAGTTTAGGGTCTGTCAACAGTGTATAATAAGGTGCATTTTATACTCGCGATTAGTGAGGATGTCCACATTCGATGACACAGTGGTACTCTTGTACGATACGTAAAACGCTCACTACTTTTACAATGTCTGATTTCAGGATATTCAAGCAAGCACGATGTGGTGATCACGTTTCCATCAGAGTTTTCTTTTCCTTGATCAATGAACTAACAATATCTACGGGCCCATCTCGCCGAGTGGTGTAGCTCATCGTATTCGTACTGTGTCAGGTTAATCTACAACCGCGTGTAAAGCAAACACCGTAGGTTTCTACTTAGAATAATTGTTATGTCTCTTCTAGACAACTTAAAGATTGCTTTCCATTTTACAATTTTATAAACTCAAAGTTAAATTACTTTTAGTGCAAGAACACTTGCCAAAATCTATACAGCAACAGTTAATTTGTAGATTTTAGTATATTCAGACTACTATTCTAATCTTGGGTGTTTTTATCACAACGTTTCGGCCGATGTGATATATCACCCAAGATGAGAACAGTAGTCCAAATATACCAAATTCTACAAATTATACACCCTCATCGCTAAGATTCCTAAACATAATAGCAGAAACTAAGTTTAAGTGAGGGGAAAAAATCAATGACGTAACAAATGTCTTGCTGAAGGCAGATTTAGAAAGGAAAAGCAGCATATATTCAATAGTTTTCTGTTATACACCTAGATGGTTGAGTACGAAATTCAGCTGACACAATTTTATTTGTTGTTTATAAAAGTATTACACTAGGAAATTTTATAAATATCTCATTGATAACCCGTTACTGCTTTACAAAACCTTTCACATTTCTATTCTTTTGCTGTTACAGCCTTGAAGTGACAGTCATGTTTGGTATATTATGATCTTCTGTATTACAGTTACTAAAATGAATAGAATTATCTCCCTCTCTCTCTCTCTCTCTATATATATATATATATATATGAAAACATAACCTCAACCATAATTATAAAATATTACGCAAACAATGCCCCAGAAGGACTTATCTATAAACTATTTTAATTTCGTAACCACGCTCACAATAATAGGCCAACATTAGTTATCAAAGTGCATTTCTAGATGTTGCGTAAATGACTCCTTAACTTGAGACACACACGTTGAAAACAGAAACATGTCATTGTAGTCGAGTCCAGTTGAATATTATGTGATGTGGCAAAGAAGAAACAAATAGACATAATCCAAACGTGGCAAAAAGAAAAATAATGAAATATACACTCCAGAATGTAAAATTAGGATGGATATATATATATATATATATATATATATATATTTGAACCGTGCGTCTTCATTCTTATTCTATTACAATGCTTGTACACCTCTAGGCTCTAAAATAGGTCAAACGCTGTTTCTCCTCTACAACAATGATGCCCCAGAAAATGTTAAGAAAATTGAGATCTATGCTGATGATACCAATCTATGAGTTGAAATATGCAGCTGATCTGCTAGTGTACCTGGGTGCAGTTGTAGATTTTGTACAAAATATAGTGTTTCGTTTGATTCTGTAAATACTCAGACTGTGTGTTTAAATCGTGGGTCATCCCCTTTTCTTTCTTAGATTCTCATGGATTACTCTGCTGTTGAAGAGAATCCGACTCTAGAGCTTATTGGTCTTTATTTTTAATCAAATCCTCCTTAGAGTTAATATATTAGACCAATTGCTATTTCTGCTTATCGTAAAGTCGCTCCAAAAATTCTCACACCTGAGACTATCCTCTATCTCAACAAATATACTATATTACATATATGTTATATACCCATATTCAGATATAGAAACAAATATATACAAAAACTTATATATATACCTATAAAAATAAATGCATATATATATATATATATATATATATATATATATAAGTGCCCACTTAATATCTTATCGGGTTGTGTTTTGAAAATATACATTGATAATTTTACAAAAACAATGAAATGTACATCAAATAAATTAATCATATAAACATACGTTAATACAAAAACTTCAAAGAAATGTAAAAAGGTATCCATTTCGCATAATTGTATTAATATGTGTAGGTGTATTTTTGGACAAGATGTGTAAATACTGGAAGGAAAATGGTGAGCATTATACTTTGGAGTCTAATGTATGTGTATCGCATACATAAGGAACAAGCATATGATATATTTTCTGTTGAATAGATACACAATAAATCTGCAGTTAATTGTTAATGTAAACTGAGTTGATTATTATGTGTTATTGTTATGAATATCTACGCACACATATATGAAGTTCTAAAATAATTGCAACGCATGCTGTCGTAATTCCATTTGTTTTTAAAATCATATGTAAATGATCGTTATTTGATGGAGCTGTGTACATGTTATATATATATATATATATATATATATATATATTAATTATTAGGATTGGAGAAATATTCATATAAAATATTCTGTATTAAATTACTATGGTGCGTGAGCAAAATGCACACGTTCTTTAGAAATGTTAAAGCAAATAAGAAAAAATGATGTCATTAATTGAGATGTAACATCACATACGGATGTGGTAACATTGATAAGACCCGAATTAAATGAACAGAAAAAGAAAGTACACATAGATGTGCCAATCTAAGTTCCATAGTGCATGTTGGGTGGAGAAAGTTAACCTATTGATTACATCTATTTAAGGAATATTTACTGCGTGCATTATATATATATATATATATATATATATATATATATATATATATATATATATATATATATATATAATGGCTTAAAGAAAGTAAACTAAACATGTTTTTACCGAGCACTCATTGCATTGAAAAATCGAAGTTCAAATAGATTTGTCATTCGTTCATATTAATCTTCCATTCTTTTATATATATATATATATATATATATATATATATATATATATATATATA